>CAUYSK010024361.1:0-22139 GCA_963575035.1 Avahi laniger
TAGAAAGAAATTAATTGGACAGCTAAAAATATATAGAAAAAATTAGCCAGGCATGGTGGCACATGCCTGTAGTCCCAGCTACTCGGGAGGCTGAGGCAGTAGGATCGCTTGAGCCCAGGAGTCTGAGGTTGCTGTGAGCTAAGCTGACGCCACGGCACTCACTCTAGCCTGGGCAAGAGAGTGAGACTCTGTTTCAAAAAAAAAAAAAAAAAGAAAAAAAAATATAATTGGAGACACAAGAAGAGGAATATTTGAAGGAATCGTCAACTGTACTTCTACAGACTAACACCAAGAAAATTAAAATATTTTAAATATAACATTTAAAATTTATAATAACATCAAAAACATCAAATATTTAGGAGAAAAAAATCTAACAAAGCATGTTTAAGACATGAACATTGAAGACCGTAAAATATTATTGAGAAAAATAAAAGAAAAGCTCAATACATAAAAGACTATACCATGACCATAAATTAAAGTATTCAATAGTATAAAGATATTAATTTTTCTAAAATTTAGAGATTTGAGGCAATCTCAATATAAATCCCAACATGGGTGTGTGTGTGTGTGTACGTGTCTGAGTGTGTGCGTGTGTGTAAACTGACAAGCTTATTCTAACATTTATATGGTCATACAAAGGGCTAAGAATAGCTCAGGCAATCTTACAAAAGCGTAAATCCTCTTCTCGGACTTCGCTGAAGGATTTACATTATATTTCCAGATGGCAAAACTTTGTATAATGTTATAGTACTTTAAAAAGTGCGCTATTGGCAAAAGGGTAACAAAACAGACATACAGGAGAAGAACAGAATGGAGAATCCAGAAACTGACCTACCTATAATGTCATTTAATTTATTATAAAGATAACATTATAGTTCCTTTGAAAAGAGATGGGCTTTTCAATAAATGACGACTATAAACAAAACTACATTATATAAAAAAATCGATTCCAGATGAACTCTATATCTAAATGTTAAAGGAAAATTAGTAATTACTTCAAAGGAAATCATAGGGGAATATCTTTATGACCTTGAAGTAAACAAAAATTTCTTAAACATGATACAAAAAGTGCTTTAAAAACCTACTGATAAATTGTGTTTTATTAAATCAAATTTAATGATTTTGTTTATGAAAAGAAGCCAATAAAAGTTCAAAGGAAATATGAGGGGAGTAAGAAGATATTTACAATACTAGAATCCAAAAAAGACTCACATTCATCAAATATAAAGAGCTCCTTTGCATCAATAAGAAAGGTAGCAGGAAATTGAGCAAAAGATTTGAAAAGAAACATCCTGAAATATGAATGTCCAAATGTCCAATGAACATAGAAAAAGTGCTCAATCATTAGATATCTGGGTAATGTAAATTTAAACCCAAATAGGATACAACAGCATACAATGGCTAAAATGAATCAGTACAGATAATAATACCAACTTCAGGTTGATTATGACTGGAACTCTTATAGCTCACTCATGGGAGTGTGAGTTATTAACAGCCATTTGAGAACATTCTACTTGCTAGAACTAAACCTCATAACCCAATGTTTACATTCCACAGCACACATTCAATGAAATGTGAACATTATGTTTATCAAAAGATATGTATAGTAATGTTTTTAGCAACACTAGCCAAAAATTGTAAACAACCAAAAAATTCATCAATAGGAGAATAAAATACATGATATGATATATGCTCATTAAGTAATAAACTATACAGCAATGAACATAATTGGAATAAAACTATACACAGCTCGGTGGATGAATCTTATAATACTGAGCAAAAGAATAGATATTTTGTAGACATTTAAATATAAATTTATGAATATGAAAATGAGAGCTATTGGTTCGATTTATGTAACACTCAAAATCAGGTAAAATCAATCTATGATGCTGGAAGTCAAGATCATGCTCTTCCTTGGGTTGTGACTGGGAGGCATGAGAGAAGCTTCTCATGTGCACGTGATGTTCCTTTACTTGAACTGGAATCTGATGACAAGTCCATATTCACTTTGCGACTTGTGTGCTTTTCAATGTCTAAGATATAATTCAATAAAATTTTACTTAAAAAATGGGGGGTATGGGGAGCAAATCCCCTAAGAGTAAAAAATTAAGAGGAAGAATGTTGGCTGTTAAATAAGTATTAATAAATTCAAAACTTTTGTTTTAACAGAAGACATTATCACAACTTTACTGCCTTAGCACATGATCACCAAAAAAAATCCGAATATTTGTAGGTGTAGAAATCAAGTTCCTTTCAATGTCAGCTGAGCAAAAAAGCAGCATTCTCAGTATCCCTGTGTTTATCTCCCATGTCACACACATCCATAGGGTTCTGTCTTCCTGCTCAAAATGTCAAAACGTCAACCACCATAGTGATATGTGTTATTGACAGAAAAGATTCTCTCAACAAACTTCTCCATGCCAGGAATGAATGTTTGCAATGGAAACATTTTTGCTTTTTAACCTTGAACACAGTACACATTTCAACTGGGGGACCATGTGTCCCATCAATGTTCTACGTCACAGACACCTACAACTGTCTACCTTATGATATTGCCACAAATGCTCATGCTAATATTGAACCTCCAGCAAAATTATTATACTTTATAGAGTGTCATGGTAGTTATCTTTGTAAGTTTATCTTTTAAACAGCATAGATGTCTAAAAAGGATTAAAGACTTCGGGATATTCGTGGAGATGAGAGCTGAGCACACCTTGGCCACCAGTCAGCAGTGGTGACCAATGACCATATACACAGTGCATGCCCATCTTCTGGTCTTCCCGGCATTCTGCTTTATTGCTCCACAAACCCTCCCTCTCCCATCCCAACATCCCACCAAAATTCCATGATCCTCTGTCTTATCAAGAAAAAAGATGATCTGCAGAAGCCATTATTGCTTTAGCAATAATACCAACAAAATAAATTGAAGCTGCAGTGAACTAATGTTTTAATCAAGAAAGGGCTGAATTTTTATAGCAGTCTAAATTTTCTTGGCTTATGGGAACTGATATTTATATTCTGGGTCAAAGAATGTTCTTGTATGTAAGACAAATGTGATTTAAGTATTGCCCTCTTCCTGTAACCTCTTTTAAAGTCCAAATAGCCCTTAAAGGAATAACATACTCAGTTCTGAATACTTAATATAGATTTGATTATCAGATTACCTTCTTTTATAAAGAAGGACAGCCTAAGACCACAAGGCCACAAAAATGAAATATGTTACTTATAAGGGGAAAAGAAATTGAAAAGTGGAGGATAAGTTGGAAACACAAACATTGCCTCCTTCAAAATTATTCCAGGGACCAAAAAAAAAAAAAGAACAGAAAAGAAAAACACACAGATCGCTGTTCTCTGCTTGTGGCTGCCCCTTGCACATAAGAAGTCTTCCCATGTGGCATTGGGGTTGACATTAAAACTATGATAAAAAGATACTGAATCCCTTTCTAAGCCAAACACTGACTGTTAGGCCCCAGGAGTTCAGAAAAGATGAAAAAAAGAGAGGTTTCTTCTGTCTCCGTTGAAGCAGGAGTTTACAGCAGCCAAAGTCATTTTACCCCATATTTGGCAATGCAATCCAAAGGCTGTATCCAATCCTGCAGCTAGACTAATCTCAACTTTCATCACAGTCTGCAAACAGACTTGGTAGTTGCCAACTGCCTTGATTTCATTGGCCTGGGGAAAGTTCTTTACACTGAGTGTGCAGCTCTGTTCTTTACTTCAGTTTTGTCCTTGGACTAGCAGGCAGGTAGAAAATACCCATAGGACACTATTGGAGAGGAGGCAAAATGGGCAGGTTCTGACCTTGTTCATTAGAAGAGATCAGTGGAAAACTAAATTTCCATTAAAACTCAAATAAAGGAGAAATAGCAGCTCATTACCTGCCCTTAACACCTTATAGTGAGTTTGTCTGCTCTGAGCCTTGGGCTAACTGGTGCACCAGGCACAAAGTGACAGGCAGAAGGTAAATATTAATTGGTGGGAAGGGGAGAAGAAGTGCAAAAATTATCTTCAAAGAAAATCAAACAAAAGCAGTCTTAGTAGTCCAATATTGGGGAGAGAAAGCAGAGTAGAAAATGACATGTAAAAAAAAAAAAATCTGTGCGTGGAAGATTGTGAAGAATTCTGAGAACTGGTCCTTTAACACTGCAGAGATGTTTCCATGAGATAAGAGAGAATTCAGGCCCTCAAGAGAAGCCCTTCCTTAGGGAAAAGTGGTCAAGAGAACTGTTTAGAGGGAGATGGATGGCCCGAATTCCCATGACTCTCTTCTTGTAAGCTCAAGTCTACTGCTGGCCTCTGTGGCCTCAGAAATACCCATTCTCATTGGGGTAGGAGTCTCCTATTCTACTCACCAGTGTCCGAGCTCAACTGAGCACCCACCCTTGATGTTTTCTTTGGAGACTAAGTTTTGGTATCTTGTCCAGGTTCCACTTTACAATATCTGCCACTTCCTATTTTTGGCTTTGCAAGTTCCATCTCCTGTGAAGATTTTGCAACCACGAGCTCAGATGAGAATGCACCAGAAATCAACCTTGCTGGCCTCATAGTTTTCATATCACCAGGAATTTGATAGGATTATCTGGGGACCTGGTAGGCTGCAGAAGTATGCTTGTTCATGGTGGCACCAGAATGCTTGAATAAGAGGAACAATTCTTCCATCCCCAGTATAAATCGAAAGGGCCCAAGAGGAAGACACTCTAGTGTAGGGACAGAGCTTTACACCATCCACAACAGCCTTCAGCACAGGGAGCCCTGCAAAACCCACCTGGGAAGCCTCCGCCATCATACATCTCAGGAAGCTCATTATCATTTTAAGAAGACCTGGAAGCTTCAACTTTCCAGTTAAAACATAATTTCCACTGACAGCTTAAGGGAATCAAGGCATTTCCCTCTGTTTATTTATACGTAAATCAGCAAAAAGCACAACAGCTACAAACTCTAGTGCCCCTGGGAGAGGAAGGTGTGATTATCACAGGGTAATCTTATCCCTCCAGGTGCAGCTGCTGGGCTCACCCAGCTGCTTTCTGCAGCTAGCCAGCTGCCTGGAGAACTGTTTCATTTGGGGCTTGGGGATATTTTTCAGATTTGGGGATAATTTAGTGAAGCAGCAGGGTGGGAGGAGGGGGTCAGCACATAGTTTGAGACCTCAGGATAATCCTTCAGATCCTTTGAACTGAAAATGACAATGGTTCTCCCTCTTGCTGGAAGAGGGATGGGAGAGAGTTTTCCCATTGGGAGCCTGGGAAGGAGAGTGGAGAAAGGGAAGATGTGAGGTTAACACAAGGCAGGAAGGAGCAGGAACCTTGAACTTTCCTTTGCTGAGTCAGAATATGCTTTCCTCTGTGTGTGTGACACGTCGCAGATGCCACGCTGCTCGCCAGCACTCAGGAGGAAAACATAATGCTATGGCCCAGAATTTCAGAGAGGAGCCAGGTCCCCATCTACTCGCTGGTCTGAAGTCATCAAAATATTAATAAATTTCCTTATTAGTCTAGTCTGAGTAAGGTTGGAAAACCTCACTTAGAACTTTTTCATGAAACAAATCAAAAAAGTATACAAACACCTTTGTTAACAAAATAAAGATGTATTTTACTAACTAAAATAAAGTCCGGTTGCTATGGTCTGAATGTTTGTGTCCCCCCAAAATTCATATGTTGAACTCTCCTCATAAGGCAATGGTACTAAGAGGTGTGGCCTTTGGGAGGTGAGTAACGGGATTACTTTCCTTGTAAGAGACCTGAGAGAGCTTGTCTATACCTTTCACCTTGTGAAGATTAAACAAGAAGCTGCCATCTTTGAGGTGAAGAATGAGCTGACACCAGATGCCCAATCTGCTGGCATGCTGATCTTGGTCTTCTCAGCCTCTATAACCATAAGTAATAAATTTCTGTTGTTTCTTCTAAATTACCCAGTCTACGATATTTTGTTTATAATAGACTGAATGGACTAAGACATCAGTTATAGGTGTAACTGTTTCTACACTTATGTCCATCCTACCTCTATCTGGGTGCAATGCTGAAATAGCCCCAAGCTTTGCAGACCACCAATCCCAAGTAGATTTTGGTTGACACTGCCACCAACTGTGCTGGGACCCAACCCTCTCAGAACTTCAATTGCTGGTATTATTGGCCCAGAATGTGAACTTCCCATGGTCTCCTCTGGCTGTGAGCAGGATGCCCTTGAAATCTTTGGTAGCCTGGAAAAGAAAAATAATGTGTTATCTGCCCTACAGAGGGTCTCCCTATGGCTTTGGATCATCTTGAATTATCTTTTAAGTTGCCATGTTCACATTTCTGGTCTCTTTGACTTCTCATTTGCAATCACTCTTCTAAAGCAATGTTCTCTGTCGGGGTGGCTTGTTGGTAGCACATACATTTGCCTGTTACTTGGCTTCCTCACCTAGAGTTCCAAGCTTACATTCAGGCCTAGGATCACTGACAGGCATGTGGGCTCAACAGCTTTTACAATCATCTCTGTAGCCTGAGTGTCGCAATTCAAGCCTTTTATAAATGAAGGGATGCCTCCAATTTCTTACTGTTGCAAAGCAATACTTCTACTTACCCTTCTCTGGCTCTCACTGAGATAGTTCTCAGATCTTTACACCAATAATTACAGAAATTTCTCTCTCTAGGATAGATGGAGAATTGTGGCCACCTCAATGGGCTCTTTTCATGGGGCTGGTATGCATCAAGGGAGTTTGGGGAGGGCATGGGGTTGTATTAATCAGGGTTTCATCCTGGAAGCAGTACCATCATGAGTATTATGGAATAAGGAATTTATTATAAGAATTAGACCTTAAGTAATTAAGGGAGTCACTGGGGAAGTAAAGGTCTGAAAAAGGGAGTGGTTGGATCAGAGAAAAATCATTAACTAGCCATGGTGTGCCTGAATGAATTGAAACTTGCAGAGAAGACTTCATGGGGGGTGTGGGAATTCAGCTGAGTCTCAGGGAACTGTTAGGATAAGGATAAAGAGGAAAGAATGCTTTGAGTTGCTTGCATTGGATCTAAACCCTGGCTGTATGTTAGATCACCTGGGGAGCTTTTTTAACTTCCTCCTGTTCAGGCTTCACCCCAAGTCAATTAAATACGAACTCGAGAGACGGGGCCTGGGTCCCAGCATTTTTCAAAGCTCCCCAGATGATTTTTACCTGTAGGCACTGTTGAAAATAACCACTAGGCTAGGCAGAGCAAGATGAGCAAGGCTCTCATTATTTTAATATGTTATAATAACACTTAACACCTGCGAGGTCTTTTCAAGCCCTTGGCATTTAACTTGAAACATATATTAATTACTTACCAAAAGAAAATCCCAAAAGACCTTTCCTTGGCCCCAATCTTAAGCAGGAGCATGAACACCTGGGGGCTCTATCGGTGTCTCTGCTGGCAAATGCTCACACCTGTGCCTCCTCGCCCACCCACACAGCATGAGGAATGATAGCTCCCACAGCATCCTGCTCAGACATCCACTGTAGGTGCCATATAAAGGTCTCTTCATTGATCCTTTCTACAGGCTAGTTTGGCATTCAGCTTTATAGTCACCAGATAATGCTCATCGAGGTGCAGGGTAATGCATCTGTTTCTCTGCAGATACATTCTCTCAACAGATGGTGCAGCAGGCACTATGGTTTACTTTAAGTTGTACTCACAGTAGTGACTGCAGTGCCCAGTACATTTTGATTCACTCAAAGAATGAATGAACAAATGAATGAAAAAAATTCAGCCAAGGATATCAATTCAGCTCCCAAATATCCTGCATACTGGAGATGTTCTAATGACTCCTCTGACCTTTGGGACTCTAGTTCTCGCCTGGATAGCCAGATGATACCTTCTTGGTCTTTTATGTCTTTACTGTCCTCATTGAATGCAATCTCTTTCCTATATTTACGTATGAAATGTAGAGGGATTCTTCAACTTTCCCAGTTCCTCTGGGAGCACCCTCTTACCTGACAGACCTTGATCAGGTGGCCAGGTTAGATGCTCGGCATGAATTTCAGATCATACAGGGCCTCCAAGCTGCTACCTTTGCCCCAGAGAAATAAGTCACCTGTGTAGAATATATTGACAGTATTCTTCTTAGATGAGGACTTCAATTTCCACTTGGAAACAGTTTGCCCTAATATATAGAGTGTTGCTATGGTAAATATAAAAAGCAAGGCATTCCCACCTGTAGCAGTTTCAGAGTAGCCTCATATGCCCTGTACAGGCTTTCTTATGAACTATTGAACAGCTTTCTTCCTGGGAAAATAAGCCCTTGTCTTTCTCATGTCATCTGAATTATTCAGTTTAATAACTGATTCTGTCTGATCATACGTTTTCTTTTGGTCATGTATATTTTGCTCACTTTCTGCCCAAAAAGTAGACATAAAGCCCTGTATGTTATTTTATCTTTTGGCAATTCCCTTCATTTTTACATTCAGATTAAATTTCCTTTGATATGCTATCACTTAAACTCTGAGTTATAGGGTAATTTACAATTAACACATCTTTTATTAGAAAATAGGAGATGGGAAGGTGGGGGAAAAATGGTAAAAATGTAAAGCACATAAAAGCAAGGAAGAAAACATACATAATAATGAAGTTCTCATTTTTGCAACTGATCATGTAGCCGAAGTTAAATGATTTCCTTTTGTATACCACACATTCCATGTTTCCTTTTCCCTTGGTCAGCAACATGGTTGGTCATGAATCTTTACCTAGCAAGGTATTCTGTGACTGTAAGTCCAAAGATGGTGGTTTTGGAGATATCATTGAAGGCGTGGAAAACAAACACAAATCTAGGCTATATCTATTCCAGTAAAGATACATCATTGCTGTTTCGGGGATGGAAAAGATTCGATCTAATCACTACCAAGTAACTGTTTCTTCTCCCAGGGGATGGTGCCACATAAAGGTCTCTTCATTGATCCTTTCTACAGGCTAGTTTGGCATTCAGCTTTATAGTCACCAGATAATGTACAAAAGCACACCCTGTTGTGTTTGAGTATCACTCCCACCTCTGCCGTCATGGGCCCACTATGATCATGAAACCATTAAGCAATGCCTAGAGTATCTGGGGAAGGAGGCTAACTGACATAAACAGCCAGGTTTTATTATCCACCTGACCTTTAGGAACCACCTCAGCTCTTTGGTGAACATTAATTGGGACATAAATATCCCCATATTCTCTACTCATTCTGTGAGACCCTTCCACAAACTTCTTCCCAGACTTTGATGTCACCATGGTTCTAAACTTTTTCCTACAAAGTCCATGACCACCCTAGCCTAATTATCCCTGAACAAATGTGCTCACACGGCCATCTTTCCTTAGGAAAAATTGAACAAAGAAGTGCAATGCTCAAAATTCTGCCCACTTGAAAAATTTCTCTTCTATCCTTCAATGCTGTCCTGAGTGGAGCCCTTCTATTCAGCCGTTCACTTTCTTTGAGCGGTGCCAACATATTGTGCAGAATTATCAGGAAAACAGGTCCATTTTTTTTTCCTTACTCAGTTGGTAATAGATAACTTCCCATAGAACCATATGTGTTGGTCGAGTAAGAGGTATCAAAAAGGCAATAGTAGATGCCATGAAAGTTTATATACATTATTAAATTTGGCAAGGATGCATTGAAACTCTTGCCATTAAGAAGTGGAATTTATTTTTCCATCCTGAATCTGAGCTATTCCTATTATCTTTGCTATTGAATAGAATTTGATAAAAGTAACTCTGAGTTCTGAACATAGGCCTCAGTAATACTTGTAGATTCTACTCTTAACATTTCTTGGAACTCTGACATAGCAACTCAAAAAGCCTGAGCTAGCCTTCTGAATGATAATAGAAACACAGTCCAGTCACTTCCCTTGCCCCAGATGACAGCCTGTCAACAGCCACACATGTGAGTGGGACCATCCGGAATCATCCAGCGGCAGGCTGACTTTCCAGGTCACAGCAGACACATGAGCAAACCTAATGGAGGTCAGCGAAGTTAGCCCAGACCAGAAGAAAGACTTAATGATCCATAAATTGTAAAAAATTATAACATAAATTAATAGTTGCATTTTAAGCCATTAAATTTGGGGTGACTTGTTATTCAGTAAAGGTAACTGAAATAGAGTCAGTGCTTGTATACCTCAGTTATCTACTGAGAACCTTCTCAAGCCTAAACTTGTATATCCCATTTCCATGGAATGGTTGAAGTTGTTGAGCATTTCCAGATTCATGACTTTGTGGATCATATAGTAATCAGTTAAAGGTGAATAGTTCATGTCACATAGCAACTGGATGTCCCGTACTTAAATATTCATCTGGATCAGGGCCCTGTAGAAAGCAGAAGTTGCTTTTCATAAGAGCCATAACTATGTGCAAAAATCAGTATAGTTATGCTCCAAACCTCTAAGGATTTGAGCCATAATTCTCCTATTGGAATTATAGGAGCCTCCCCTATAATACAGTCTCCCCTATCTTTCAAAGATACTTTAACACCATTAGATGCATTTGATCCTATATAGCTCAAGAAGCAGAGAAGCTTATGCCTGCTACAAAGCCTTAATTTTATCTGAGCCAAATTCAAAACTGGCAGCAGATAAATGGGTCAGGTAAGCATGCACTCTTGTAGCATATGTTGTTTCTAGAATTCAAAGAGGTCACCAGGTGTTGAGTCCTTTTCTTAAAAGTAGTAGATACGAGATGCAACAATTTGTTCTTCAACTTGGCAGAGAGATTTCAACATTCCCCAGACCATTAGACACCAAAAAACTCCCTCAAGATGGGTGATACCTGAATTTTTATGGGTTTGATTTTCTAACTTCTGGCATGTCTATTTCTTACCAAGGCATCTAGGGTATTTTCTATGTCATGATCACCATTTCAAAGTAGCATGATGTAATTAGTGTTATAGGTTTGCATCATGCCCTGTGTAATGATGAGACAGTCAAGGACTCTATGGGCTAAATTGTGACAGAGTTGATACAATCTGTGTTAAGACAGTGATGTATATTGCTATGCACGGCAAGGAAAAGCAAACTATTTGTAGGATTTGTTGCTAGCAGGTATAGAAAATAAAAACAATCACCAGAGCGATAGTTAAATACCAGGCATCAGAAATTTAGTTGTTTGTTCAAGTAAAAAAAAACAAAACAAGTAAAAATGAAATAAAACAACAACAAAAACTATATCTGAAACAGCAGCCACCACCTAATTAAGTTCTCGAAAATTTATTTGTATTCTCCAAATTCCATCTTTTAGATATGCTATGTAGGCATACTTCAAATCTTTGTTCATATCTCTAATCTGAAATTCTCCCTCGTTTGGTACATTGATTTAAGTTTTCCATTCTGGGAGGAATATGCTATTCCTTGATACTTCTTATCGTTACAGCTATTTTTTCATAGATCAAGAAACCAACATGGAATATTTTGCCATTTCTAAATATATCTATTCCAACTATTGATTTGAGAACTGGAAAAATAACTACTAGTGTTTTGGGAATCACTAAATCCATTTTGAAATAGAACTTGGGCCAAAATTCCATTTATTGCTTGGTCTTTAAAAGCTTCTACTCTGCATTTGTAGAATAAATTGGCATTTTGAATTCCCTAGAATTAGCATCAATTCAGATGTCCAGTAATCACTCAGAATTCTTGGTATTCCTCCACACAGAGTCATCTTTATTAATGATCACAGATCAATTTGAGGAAAAGCAGGAGGGAGATTCATAGCATAAACACCAGCAGTAGAGCAGAGTCCTTCTTTAGAAGGTCACAACTTCTCCTTTACTCGAGAATCTTGGCATTTGTGAAGCTACGTCTGAGAACTGTGTAAGAGACCGTGACTTTCTGCTGTAGTTACTCAACTGCAAATCAATGTGCTTTACTCCCTGGTCTAACACCTATAATCTATTCCCACACATAAATCACTATAAATTGACAAAATATTGCAATTCTTCTCATGTGTATGAAACTTTCTCCCTGATCAGAAGTTATGCTTTATCTTATCCTCTTGGGTTTTTACAGGATTTGAGTCTGATCATGGGTATGGAAGCAAACAAAGGGGAAGGATAGATCTTAAAGAGAATCATCGCTCCATTCCAAGGTGAATGCCTGAGTTTAGGTTATTACTGGATGGTGAGGAAGAAAAAGAAGCAATGCTGCTTCTCCTGGCAAGGGAGGCCTGAGGGTTTGGGGGGTTAAAAGTACTCAGATTAATTGAAATCTGCCCAAGTTTCTCCTCTATGATTTCCAAGGTACCACAGTTTCCTGATTAATTCTCTAACTTTAATATGAGACCTGATAATTCTGCACATTCAGTTTTAGTATAAATTCACCCACCCTCAAAATTGTACTTTCAGATGGGTTTTCAAAATATTGACCCAGTGACTGCAAGAAATGAAAAATTCCCTGCAGACGATAATTGAAGTCACGGTCTCTGGTACTTATCCCATTCCTTAAATAACTAATTTAAAACCCTGACATTGTCTTTCCTTTTCCAGGTTCTGCATTGCATTTAGAAATAGGCAGCCTCACTCCACATTCCTTATAGTAATTATTGTTACCATAAAGTTCTATCGCTATTACTACTATTACTACTTTGCCTCCCAAAGTCTTGCTGTCTATAAGTACATAACACCAGGAAATTCGAGGTGATAGTGTAAATAACTGTTTTGCTACTGCATACCACAGACTATCAGTGACCCGTTTTGCACTGTCATTGAAGTTGTTACTGCTTTCATCATAATCACGTCGGAGAATCAATTTGACACTTTCATCCATAAAGTTCTTCTATCCCAAAACTACTTATATTTTTTTTAAAAAATCCTCTATTTGTTAGAGTTCAATGAAGAAATAGAAGTCAGTCTAACTACTTCAACTGTGAAGAATTTAAATCAGGAAATAGGGGCTTAACTATTGGAAGAACTTGGAAGCGGAAGTTGGGAAAGATGACACTAAAGATTGTACCTGAACTACCAAAGCAGGAAATTTTAAGAGCTCTCTGGAAAACTATTTCAACTCTCAAAAATCCCTGAGATATTTGTACCAAATCTCTCTGTTCTCAGCAGGAACCAAGTGGTTCTCTAGAACTCACCAAGAAGTTACTGTGAATCACTCATCTATTTGCCCATGAATCTAGCTACAAGTATCTCCAAAGAATAATGACTTTTTTTCTTTTTCCTATTTCCAAATGACATGAAAATGCCTCTTGATGATAAACTCTAACTTGAAACCATACAGAGAAGAAGATTCTGGAAAAAAGAATCTCTCCCTTCCCCTCTATGATGCGCAAGACACCATAGATGGGAGTAGTAGTGATATCAAGTTTGCTCTGCGCAGTTTAGCACAGTGATCTGTCACTTTTATGTGATACACCCTTAATTCATGAGTTAGAAAATGAATCCTACATCCTAGAGTATCCACTGACTTTGCTTCATCTGCGTAAATCTTACCTGGGCATCCCCACTGAAAATGAAAATTTTTCTCAGCCACTCACCCTGGTTACTTTCCCTTCCAATAGTACAACATTGCAAAAGAGAGACCCTATGAGAAAAAAAAAAAAGTTCTTCAATCATCCCAGGTGTTAGTGATGATGATAGTATTTCAATGAATTCATTGTTCCATTCAAAATGGAAAGGCATCTAGAGGCTAAAAACAGAAGTTAATATTTGGAACATGGTTAAGCCACATGAGCACCTACATTCAATTCAACTGAATTCAAGAGCATTTTCTATATAGAGAGAATTCACCTGGCATGAGATACAAGGATAGAAGATAAGATTTTCAGCCAAGGTATTGCCAAAAGTTACACAATGAATGAATCTTCTTTATTCATAATTTCACACCTCTTAATCCATCTCACATTATTTGGAGATATCTTTAAATTCTTTTCCCTGAGAGAATATTTATCAGAGGCTACAAATAAACCATAGAAGAAGATTTTCACTTTAGAAATAGCAGAAGACAAGAGGACTCAGAGGAAACTGTTTGCCTTCAAAAAATTATTTTGCTGTGAGTATGTATAATTTATTTAAGATAACAGAAAATAAATATAAACAGCATAAGAGATTTAGATTTGGGTTCAACAAATGTTTTTCTTGTCTGTACTAACTCCAGGCAGTCAGTAGCAGTGGCTGAGAGACCTGTGTTGAAAAGGATTCTAAAGCTAAGGCCTGACTTGGAGAAAAAAATAAAAATAAAAAGAGTGCTGTGATCAGTTAGTGACACCAGTAAGGCAAAGAGAAGAGGCAGTGGTGGGACTGCATAGTTGACATCTTTTGATTCATGTCACAGAAACCTTGCTAGCCAGTAAGACTCGTGTCATACTAGAGTCTACCAGACATTCTTCCCTGAATTATAGTTCTTGTGTCACTCACAAAAGTCATCAGGGAGGCAAGTCAGCCAGGTATTTTTATTCACATTTTTACAAAGGTGAACTCTGAGGCTTAGAAATCTTGGATGGCTTGTTGAAGTCATCATACCCAATGAGCTGGTAAGCAGCAGAAGCTACACCAGAACATGGCTCTCCAAGTCTCTCTAATAGTCCATGTGGTATGAAAATAGCAGGTGTACCTCTCATGGAAAGCAAAGCAGAGGCATGACAGTGATGACAGAGACTTTAAAGGTATTATAACTAGTTCCTCTGTAGGCTAATATCAGATCAATAAGACTGTGCTTAGCATTAAAGAGGAGAAAATACAAGAGGAACATTTACCTATTTCTATGTCTGCTCTTTAAGGCCAACACATTGCTTCATGGGAACACATGTAACCGATGGCTGAATGTTTGACTTGATGACTAAGGGCCTCAGCTAGCCAAGGAGGAGAGGGGATTAATGGGTGTGAAAGAGAAAGAACAATGCTGACCTAATTCACGGGGATATAATTACCTAATGAACCACTACAAAGTATTTTGAAAATAAAGTGTAGTATAAATGCAAACTAATACTACTACCAAAACTCATATCACATTGTTACCCCACATGAAGGCTCCCGGAGTATTCATCAGACCTACCCTGCCCTGCTTGCCCACTCCTGTGAGGCAGTGTGTTAAAAACTCTCCCCGGTCACTACATTCATTTTTCCCCCACCTACTTTTGTTCCCCTTGAATTCACTTTTTCATCTATTTTCATGGCCTTAACTTCACACCATACACAACCATGAAAGAATCTTGGGTTTAGTTATTGGCATTCCACAAAATGTCTTTAAACCATCATGAGTTTCCCTCTTTTTTTTTTATGATCAGTTTTCCTTTGTGGCTGTCCTACCTGAGCACAGTACCGATGCCATATGCCAATGACTATTCAAGAAATGGTAATAACACACTAGCAACTCATAAATGTTTAGCCCTTTTATGTCTACAAAGCACTCTCCAAGTTATTTTCTCATAAAAACTGTACAAGGAAGACAGGCAGAGCTGATCACAATGGACTGTTGAGTCAACTGATGCAATAAGAAGTTAAGTGACCCTCTCAGTTCCTAGTAATGTGAGACAGGAGATTAAATACTCATCTCCGGCTGGGCGCGGTGGCTCATGCCTGTAACCCTAGCACTCTGGGAGGCGGAGGTGGGTGGATCGTGTGAGCTCAGGAGTTCGAGACCAGCTTGAGCAAGATCAAGACCCTTTCTCTACTAAAAATAGAAAGAAATTACATGGACAACTAAAAATCTATATAGAAAAAATTAGCTGAGCATGGTGACGCATGTCTGTAGTCCCAGCTACTCGGGAGGCTGAGGCAGAAGGACTACTTGAGCCCAGGAGTTTGAGGTTGCTGTGAGCTAGGCTGACGCCACAGCACTCTAGCCTGGGCAACAGAGTGAGACTCTGCCTCAAAAAAAACAAAAAATACTCATCACCACAGTTACAACAGGCTTGCACAGTGCCTGCTATGTAATAGGCTCTGAGACATATTTGCTGAATTAATAAATAACAAAATAATGAAGAAATGAAAGCATGTGTTGAAACTCAGCTCAACGTTTTTTCCACTTAGTCACGCCATACCATCTTCTCTATTAGAATGAAATTCTAACCTGGTAAAATACTGCCTAGAAAAACAGTGCCAGGGTGAGGTGAGTGCTGCACCCACTTCTCCAACAATCTTCTAAGATGGGTAAGAGAAGGTGCCCACAGAAAGTCCTGTGGGATTGATGTCCTGTATCCACCATGCTTCAGGGAAGGAGAATGGTATTAGACACTAACCATTAGTATCAAAGAGCATTTATTGAGGGCAAATTATAGTCACAACTTACATTTGAAATTGCTTTGCCATTTGAAAAACACTTTTCCATTCATTAGTCCATTTGATCCTTCTAATAATGCTGTGGAGAATGTATCATCTTTATTTCACATTTTATAGATGAGGAAAATGAGCTAGAGGAAGGTGAGGTAGCTTGTTCAGAGTTATATAGCTCATAAATGGCAGATCCGGTCTGTAAACAAAACCTACCACCTTTGAAATTAGTGTTTCTTCTACTGCATTGTGTTGTCTTCTGAAAATAGAAAACCCACCTCTAGGACCATTTCCAGAGACATGTCAAATTCTCCACCACACCCATCACTTCTACCCATACTTCCTGAGTCCATGTACTACCACTCAGGCTTCCCTAGGCCCCTGACCAGGGGGTCAACTGGGTTGTCAACTGGTAATATGCAGTCTAGGACCTTGATCATATTCACTTCCAAAGCTAGTGTGTGTGATTTAGAGTTCATTTGGTAAAATTCTTTCTCTGTAATACTGCATTGTACTTCCAAAAGCCTGTTGTCTGCCTAAATAGAAATAAATGACTAATGGAAGAATTTAGGGAATTTAGCAAGGGGAGCAATTTGGATGCATGGAGGCAAGAATAATGGTAGACTCCTATTTGTGAATTACTAACCCAAAGAATTAAAATTCCCAGCAGCTTTCAATAGGATTTGTTCATACGCTCTTCTCTACAATGAGTGCTTAATTCTACTTATGAATTTGCAAGATGCTGCAATATGATCATGAATGAGAATGATCGACTTCTAAAATTATTCAGTTAATCCTGAATTTCTGCTTTCAGGAAGTTCGCCTACTTTATGTGGTTTTTACCTGAGACAAGGTAGGCTTCACACTTTCCATTGCAGGTAAGAGGCCTTGGAACGGCATGAATGCCTCTTTCCTCAAGAGTGGTTATTTCATCTACTACAGAACATTCTAGTTTTAAACTGTGCCAGTATCTTTTGTTTGTTGGTTTGTGTTTGTTCTGTTCTGTTGTGTTTTGGTTATAAAGGAAAGCTTGCTGATCAGGAAGCACCAATAAGTCTTTTCCCTTGTAACTCAAAGTGATTCAGACAAACTGCTAAAGATCAGGTTAGGGGTGTTAGATCCTCCTGACCACTCTCAAGCTTGCTGTCCACTTAGCTTAGAGAGGAAGTTCTGTGGGAGGGGAAAGAAATAACTCAAGTTTGAGAACTTTTACTTAAAATGAGATTAGAAACTGGCTTCTAGCACATGGAAGTGACTGGAAACAAAGCTTATCACTTTTTTGAAGGAAAGGTATTGTGAAGGAAAACTGTGACTATTTAAGACTCAGTACAACCTTTGAGTTATCAAACTTACACCAGAGGAAAATAGGCAACAAATGCTCTGCAGTCCTTAGGAAGAGCAAACTTCTCTGCACCAACTTTAGCTGTGGTCATGGAGAAAATGTTCAAAGAGGAGCCATCAAAAACAGGACACAAAGGCATTTCTCCAAGAGGCATAATCAGGGTCTCATCTAGGGCTTCCCAATCCCTGGTACAAGGATCCTTCATAAGGAAGGATTCGATAACTGCAGAATTCCATAATTGCTTGGGAACTTTGCAGATGGGAGTTTTTAAAGCTGTTATTCTGTCCCTGCTTTATAAAGTATGTTGGGGGTATATGGGTATGTGGGGAATGGGGTAGGAGAGCAGAAAACTTATCTTTTGAGTTTATTGGTCGCCAGACCATAGGGAGCCACCAGGGACCTCATGGAGAAGATTTGCATCGCCTGGAAATCCTGAACATTGACATGGATGCATTGAATAGATGGATCTTTGAGGTTGTTCTCCATGGAATGGGGACAAGTGTTCTACGGAGAAGTGAATGGCTATTTGATGCTCAGGGTGGTGGCCCATTCAGAGACTGTGGCATGCTCACTATTACCCACCTCTGTTTCTTTCTATGCACACAGTGAGACCACACTGTCCAGCCATCCTTGGAGTTGCATAGCAGCATGTTCGGAGTTCTGGCCAGTAGAAGAGACAGCTATACACCATGGCCTGACCTGGCTCATGGACCACCCAGAAGAGAAGGGCTCTAAAGCACAAAGTTTGACAAAACCATAAAATGAAAGAGGCCTGGATCCTGAAATCACCAGGTAGAAGACAGCACATCAGACACTGTGGTGAGAAGAAATTGACTTCTATTGTATTAAGTCATTAAGATTTTAAGACATCGTTGTTTTGGAAATTTGTGCCACCTAACAATACATACAACTATGTTTCAAATCCCAGGGGAAGGATTTGAATCTTATTCTTCTGTGTGATTCCTGTAGCTCCCAGCACAGCTCCTGATTCATTTTCTTGCATAGAGTAGAAGATCACGAAAATCTTTTTTCAGTAAATACACAAACAAATGAATGCAGATGAGGCTTACACAGCTACATCAGAATGTGGAAGGATAGATCTCAGATTCTCCTGACCAATTAAATAGGGAGGATTTCTTAGTTGCTTAGTTGTTTCGTCTGCTAAAGGAGGATAATACCCGCTTCATAGGCATATTATGAGAATGAAATTATATAATACATGCAAAATGCTTAGCACAAAATGAGCATTCAATTACTGGTAGGTTGTTTAATTATTAGCTGTGGACTCTATAAGAAGTGACTGGCTTTTGTGGATACGACAAACCATGTTTCTGAGAACAGAGGGGTAGTAGCTTTCTCGAAAGCAAAACCTGCATCTGACTCATGTTATATGTCGCAAATGCTCAAGCACAATCTTGCATGCATAGTTGTAGGTAGGAGCGAATCACATTCTATGGAAAGGATAGGGAAGAGGAAAAATTATTTTAATAATATTAAGAAAAAAACACAAAAGTAAGAATGTAGATAATGCTAATAAATAATTCTATTGATGATGTATTTTTTCTGTAAGATATAGTGTTTATGGTTTTGAATCTACATTGAAAGAATGTTCCTTCTTATATATACAAATTCATTTTGTATTTATTGTCACAAATTTAGCATAGAAATGAAAAATGTTAGAATATAGCCTACATGGAATCTCTTTAGGGGCTATGATATAATAAAATTCATGAAATGACTTTTGTATAAACCCCAAATTATTTGAAGATAGTCCTATGTAGAAATCCATTGATCATTTCCTACTGTGGTCTATTAGAAAGCCACTTGAACACGATAAGCCCCTTAGGGACTTCTTTATAGGAATGTAGGTATAGTTAAGTAACAAGTATAAAAATATTTATTTTTTCTAATGTTTTCATGATTCATGTTTAAAAAACAATTCAGTTTTGAAAGGGAGAGAAAGAAAAAAGTACTAGCAATCTCTTGAAAAGTTAGTCTCATAACTTCAGACTAAAATGAAAAAATAATATCAGAAAATGGATTTTGGCAATAATGCTATGTATACTTAAGAGTGCACTCATTATCTATGGAATAGGATGAGGTGCAGTGGAACAGATCCAAATAGAAGAGGAGGTCACCAATGGGATTAAATGCCATTGATGTGAACACATTTCAGCTCTGCAGTTCCCTTCCATGAGACACAACCTCATTTTCCTCTCCTGGGTAAATGAGTGACCTGTGGTGTCTCTGGGTACTGGGGGTGGATTGCCCAGGCACATTTCCAAACACTTCACATTCCTTGGGTGGGAGATATTATCGCTTCCCGTGTGGAGCCTTGTTATTAATTCGGGTGAATCATGGGAGAAGAGAGTTGTGGGTGGACCTCATGTTTCATAAGCAGCCTTAGCAGTGAGGCAGGGTGGAGGTTGGGGCAGAGATCCAGGACAAGCCAAACTGGGAAAGGTGCTGATGGAAGAGTGATTTTGTCTTGGCTTATGGGAGGATATGTTGTCAAGAAGTCTAGGCTACCAGGCTAAGTGCCAGCATAGCAGGTTCGTTCCCTTGGCCTGACAAGGAGACAAGCACAGAGTCGATCAGAACATGTTCCAAGAATGTAGTGAGAACACCGGCCCTGCCCTCTGGGAACTGAGCTCTCAGGGCAGGCCACCTTGACTGGCTCTCTGGTCCACCTGCACTTCAGAGTATAGACAAGCCCTGGGAGCAGACAGCCTGGAGAAATTGTTATCTGACTTACCAAGTGAACACTGGCAGATACTACACACCTAAGCAGCCCAAAGACTGCAGTTCAGAATGTCTGTGGCAATTAGACTAAGTCCTACTTAGACCAGTAGGACTAAACGGAGTTGGCAAGGTCATGGAGGGTTAGTAAAAGTGGTTCTGCAGAGCAAAACACCAAAGAAGAAGCCTGACTTGGGAAAATGTTCTCTGCCTTGATCTATACTTCTTTTGGAAGCTGGGTAGTCCCTTGTTCATTCATTCACTTGTCATCCAACATGAATTAAGCACTTACTAAGTGCCTGCAATACTGACATTGGGGACATAATAATAATATTAATAACAAAAACAAAACGAAAAATACATAGCTCTGTCCTAACAAAGCTTACGGTCTACTGTTGGTGGAAGAGCAGGCAGAAATGAATTTTTAATAGGTAAAGAAAAAGACATGGTTTGCCAGGTGATGACTCGCTCAATGGAGAAAAATAAAACAGAAATAGAAGGCAATAGAGTCAGAGAGTAGCTATTTCACAAAAGGTAGTCAGGGAAAACTTCCTGGAGAAATGGTCATCTGGGAAGAAACATGAAAAAAATAAGAGAGGAAATAGCATAGCTGGAGAGAGAAGCCTTCTAGGCAGAAGAAGTGAATGCCAAGGCCCTGGGAGCATGTGTGCTTGGAGGGATAATTGCACGAAGGCCAGTTTGGCTACAGTGGGGTCAGTGAGAAGAACTGGGAGAGATGAGGTCATGGGGGCTGGATGAGGTATTGCCTTGAGGATATTTAAGCTTTCTTGTTTGCTTGATTGATTGATTGCTTCTTTGTATTGGTGAGTGATATGAAAAGGTTTTGAACAAAGACAAACCATAATATGACTTCAGTTTTAAAATAAGCACTCTGGAGATTGTGCCGAGAATATATTCCAGGGGGATAAGTGTAGACACAGGTGAACCTTTTGAGATGCTGTGACAGAAATCCAAGGATAGCAAGCACGCCAGGCAGGTGATCCTCTGCGTCACGTCCCTGAGACCTTGCAGGAGTGTGGCCGCAGACAGCCCTCCATCCGCCAGTCCTCTCCAGCACACTCAGCAGTCTGCCTCTCTGCCCCAGGGTTTCCTCCAGAGCTAGGGCAGTTTGCTCAGGCCACACAGGCCAGCTGAAAACTATTTAATACCAACTACCCCAAATTTAACACCCTGGGGCAACCCTCTACCAGGTAGAACTGAGGGTTGATGGATCAATACCTCTTTCTTCCCATCCCACAGCGGGACAGTTCAGAGGCTCATTCGCAAAGCTCACAGAGGGGCTGGAATCCAGCGCACACAGGGCCGCTTGCTCGCTAACAGACGCTTCACCTGTCTTTCTCCCTTCCTGGACCTTCTGCTTCCTGAGATCATCTCCCACACCAGTTACTGGCCCTCCACTTCTTATCTCCCTCTCCGGTTTCAGGGTGATCTAAGTGATCATGTCAGGTAAAAAAGGTGACCATGGCTTGAACAAGGGAGGTGGCTGAGATGAAAAGTTGTCAGATTATTTTGAAGTTGAATAAATAATATCCATGTGTTGTAGAAACATAAAAAACAAAAGAGGAAAAAATTCATCTGTAATTCTATATTGAGAGGTGGAAACTGCTAGCCTTTGATATATTTTTTTTTCTGGCAGTTGATGTACTGGGGAATGTTTGCACATGTACATGTGTGTAATTTTTATGTTAAAAGAATCATGTTAAGGCCGGGCGCTGTGGCTCACGCCTGTAATCCTAGCACTCTGGGAGGCCGAGGTGGGCGGATCGTTCTGAGCTCAGGAGTTCGAGACCAGCCTGAGCAAGAGTGAGACCCCATCTCTACCAAAAATAGAAAGAAATTAAT
>CAUYSK010024362.1:0-19878 GCA_963575035.1 Avahi laniger
AAATTAGCCAGGAAACTAAAAATAGAAAAAATTAGTCAGGCATGGTGGCTTGTGCCTATACTCCCAGCTACTTGGGAGGCTGAGGCAGGAGGATCACTTGAGCCCAGGAGTTTGAGGTTGCTGTGAGCTAGGCTGACGCCAAGGCACTCTACTCAGGGCAGTAGAGTGAAACTCTGTCTCAAAAAAAAAAAACAAAAAAGTGAAAATGTCTTGATCAGGAATGTTTGTCCATGCTCTCCTATGTTCTTAGATGATCAAAGACAAGTGTCTTGCCCTTTGCAAGACCAGCATCTGTTGCCATTTGGTCATAGTGCACCCAGCCTGCTGACTCTGTATCTTCAAAACAAAAACAAAAGTCAGTGGGGAGGGAGCAGACTCAGAAGTGCTATGGTGCTTTGGAATACTGCGAGTTTCCCAGTTGGGCAAATACACATCAAAGATCTTTTCACCATTAACTGCCCCCTCCTCTCCCTGTTTAAGAAAACCCCACGGGCCTGTAATTGACATGAAAATTGCTCTTGTTTCTCTTGTTGTAATAGCGTGGGTCATGATTACACAGACAGGAATTCAATTGGTGTGAATATTACCTTGAGGTAATATACAAGTAATAATAAAATTAGCCCAGGCAAAGCTCAGGTGTTGCTCAGTACGAGAGACCCAGACATAGAAATCTATTAACAACAGGCTGACCTGGGTCCTCTCCTTTGGGCCAATGCTCTTTAAAATCTCTCTGTATAACTAATAAGCATTATATTTTCCAAATTGAAATTGTGATCATATTACTTAGAAAGCTTAGAAAATACTTTTCCTCCCTCCCCATGCCTAATGGATTAATTTGTTGTAGTCTCATGAATTAGGAAATTGCTCATTTAAGGCTGAGATAAAGAGTAAGCGTTACTGTTCATTTCACTCCTTTGAGGAGTTTCCCTTCATGGAAAGCTCTAGGGCGCTTGCTGGTATTCTCACAGTTCTTCCGTTGTATTGGAAATTTGTAGATGCACTTCTGGTGGTCCAGAGTAGAGCTTCTGTGTGGAACAGAAATTTTTCTCCTGGGATATTTTTACATGTTTTAAGCCCTGTTATATACTTACTTCTCTTGGTCATTTCCCCCCATATTTCTCAAAGGAAGAATTGTAATGTGTCTCTTCTACTTTAGAGATAAAAATGATAATAGATCCATTGGATTTTTAATTTATTTGATATTTAGGATTGAAACTACCGAGATTCATAAGCCACTTGTTCAGCTTATTGTTGGATCATATTGTGTCCAAGTTTCTTTTTACTGTTTTTGCTTTTGAAATATTTTTTTTTCTTTTTGTTAAATTCATCTATGCCAGGCGCAGTGGCTCATCGTGCCTGTAATCCCAGCACTTCGGGAGGCCGAGGTGGGAGGATCACTTGAGGCCAGGAGTTCAGACCAGCCTCTGCAACATAGACTCCATTGCCACAAAAAATTTTTAAAAATTAGGCATGGTGGCATGTGGCCTGTAGTCCTAGCTTCTCTGGAGGCTGAGGCAGGAGGATTGCTTAAACCCAGGAGTTTGAGGCTGCAGTGGCTATGATTGCCACCACTGCACTCCAGCCTGGGTGACAGAGTGAGACCCCATCTCAAAAAAAAAAAAAAAAAATTATCTAGTTACACCCTTCTTCCCTCAACTCTCATTAGAAAATACAGGAAAGAAAAAAGAAAAGAAGAAAAAGAAAAATAAACAATTCTGTAACTGCCTTTCTGCAACCAGTGTTCATACCTCAGTATGTATCTTTTCATGTTCTTTTCTCTTTGTACACACAGATCTATTTTAACAAAAATGAAATAAGTGTTTTTTTTTCTGTTTCATTTAACATTGTTATGAACATCTTCGCATGCCAGTGTATGCATTTAAATTCTTCATACTGTGGTATAGAACGGATGTGCCTTGCAGTATTTAATCCATCCAGTTACAGAGTAATCCATTCTTATTATTGGCCATGGAGCTTGTTTCCAGCCTTGTGATATAAACAGCACTGTACATACATCCTCCTAGCTAAATCTCTGTATCCACCCTTAGTGATTTCCTTAGCTTAAACTCTTAGAAGTGGAATTTCTGGGTCAAAGGGCATGCATTCTTTTTTAAGACATTTGATGTTTATTGCCAGATCTTCTCTAGAAACACTGTACTAACTCACACTCCCACCAAAAGTCGCAAGCAGCAGGCGAGTTTTCCTGTTGCCGCTGCGGTTTGCAAATATTTCAAAGGTTGCTTCTTCACTGTGGAGTTTTTCATATTTGTGTCCTATCTGTGATTGATAGTATCCCAGCCTGATCTGTGTAACACCTGGATGTTGCATATTGAATTTTTTTTTTTAACCCCATTTCAAGACATCTCCCAGTTGTTTCTTATACTTCATTGGGCACTAAAATCCTTAGCACTTAATTTCTGGAGATGTCATCCTTGAGTTTATTGAACCCAATTGAAAATTGTTGATTTTTGTGATCACACGTATTAGGTGTTTGAGATATTTTCTGGCTATTAATGCCTGATGATGACGCCAATACTCGAGATGTTCTGTGTGCATGTTCAGTATTTGAGTCAGCTGCGGTGTTTGTCATATGAAGCAATACTGCTGCATTGTAAGATGCATCCTGATTTCCTAGGTGTTAGAGTGTAGAAACATGTCTCGGAATGGGTGAGTATATCCTGGTATCTACTTCTCTGGTCACGTGGTTGGTTTGCCCTTGATGTGAGGACAGAGACACTCTTAGACACTTTGGCCAGTTTGACATAAGTTTTAGTGCACAGCTAGCCAGTTCCATCCTTGGAAAGAATGTTATAATTACGGTTAAATCAACAATGCCTTTTATTAAGCACAGACCTGGGTGTGTATCTACTTGTAAAAATGTTCCCTTTCTTCCCTCTTCAAATTGAGGAGGTAGCCCTGGAGCTCCAGTGTAGAAGCTGCCAGAAGTGTTTCTCAGTCTGAAGGAGGGACCATTCAGGGCATTCTTGTCCTCCCTGGAGGGGCTGTTTTCACTGCAGATGCCTACTGCATACCAAGTGCCACCTCCTGTCTTGAGGAGTGCAGCTCAGGTCTCCCCGTGTGGGCAGGGCAATCACATTAACCCCAGCCCACAGGCCTCCTTAATTGTTAACAGACACGCCGAGGAGTGCACGCGCTCCGCAAAGCCTGCACACATGTTGTTAGAGTGTGACTCTAGGAAACCAGCAGGCGTAATGGAAACCTCAGTCTTGACTCATCCTGATTGTTGCATGTGAGTGGAATTTGCATCTCATTTAGCATTTATCTCAGGGTAAATTCCATTTGAGATCATGAAATACTCCAATTGTATGCATCGTAGCACCTTTCTCTAAGGAACTGGAAGCTCTTTTCAGAATAAAAGATGTCTTCTTTCCCTTGAGCATGGTTGGCAGATGGTGAAGGAGTAGGTGATGAGAACGTGGATTAATGGGCAAGAGGCGAGTACAACTCTCCCGGGATACGGTCATTGGTATTTGTTGAAGAGAGGCCCGGAGCCTGGTGTCGTCTTGGCCTTTCTGGGGAATGGGGAAGTGGGAAGCAGTTTTCCTGCCTATTTGAAAAGACCCCAGTCAACAAAGGAAACGATGGGAGGATAACATGACTGCGTTGTGTAATGTAGTTGGAGAAAGCTTGGAAATTCAAAGAGATCAGTGTGAACCCAGAGTAGAACAGGCTTTGTGGGGGAAAGATGGGCCTTGGGGAACTGGTAAGATTCAGAGACATGGGCACTGGGTTAGGAGAATTTTGCCATCACGAAGGTGTGGAAGTGGGAATGAATGTCGCATACTTACAGGACAGGGAGAAGCCACATCTGGCTGTTGATTTTGAAAGAATGAATGAGTAAATGAATGATGTATATTTGGGATATTTTAAAGCATTTTTGTCAACGTCATTGTTTTCCCAGTCAGGCCTGTTGCAGAGGTGCTCAATCTACAACCTGGTAGAAGGTTAGACACCTGTAGAACCCAGTGCCAATAGGCTAAGCCGCCTTTTCTCTCCCCCCGCCCCCAGTCAAACTCATTTTGAGTGCTAGATGCAAGTCTGTGCAAACTGTTCAAATTAGCATGCTGGAAAAATAAGACGTTTTCTCTTTGGCTGTTCCCGCTGAACTTACCTGATGAAGCTGTTTATACCATGATTTCACTTTTTTTTTTTTTTTGCTTCATTCTGCCTCTTCAGAATAGCACGGCTGTTTATCAGTCGTGGTGACTCTTAGTCTTGGCAACTGAATATGTAAATCCTGGGGACAAAGTCATTCCAAAGATATTAGACGCCCACCATATTAGGCCCTGGCGATGCCGTGAGCAGCAGACCGATATTGTCCTTAATTGTGCTGGAGCTTACAGTGTAGCGAGGAAGTGTCTTAAACAAGCAAAAGCACAAGTAATTATAGAAGTACAAACTGATGAGTGCTGTGAAAACTGTAGTTGATGGGTCACAAGGGGACCTTTTCTGCTTTGTTCTAGGGGCTGTTCACAGCTCACTGAATCTTTACTACAGCAAGAGATAGGTACCGACCACCATCATTCCCAATTCACAGGCGAGTAACCGAGGCTCAGTGAGTTGAGTAACTTGTGCTTGGTCACAGCTAAGAAATAGCAAAGCCTGGACGTGAACGTTGGCTGTTAGTTCAAAATCTGCCATCTTTCACTAGACGTTGCTGCCAGTTTGGAGTGTGCTTTCTTTAGAGACATCTGTTCCAAGGGAGCAAGACATCTCGAGCGTGTACGTCTCAGGATCCTGCCTTCATAGAGAGGAACTTGAGATGTGGGGCTTGCCTAAGCCTCCACTGGTCAGCAGTGTGGCAAGTTCTCGTCCAGAAGGTGCTCACCTGGTCACAGAAAATCTGTGTAGCCTTGGGCTTCTCCTTGTCGCAGTCTAGCCTTTCCCACCTTTGACATCCCACGTGTTTGGACTCCAGACCCTCAGAACCTCACTTGACTCCCCCACCCTTAGTCCACTCAACACTGGTGGCAGATTCCTCTTCCAAAAGCTACTCTCCACAAACCGGGAGGTGCCTCGATCAGAGATTTGATGTATATGGAAGTTTTTGGAGACCACATAGAACACTGTACAAACATGTAACACCGCTTTTATCATTGCAGTTAGTGGGTCAGATCCAGCGTTATTGAGATATAATTCTCATATCTTAAAATTCACCGCCTTAAAGCATATAATTGCATAGTTTTTAGTATATTCAGAGTTGTGTAGCTGTCCATGATCTAATTTTAGAACATTTTTTTCAGCCCTCCCCCCCAAATTCCAGACCCATTAACCAGTTACTCACTTTTTCCTCCTCTCCATAGCCTGAGGCAGCTGCTAATCTACTTTTTGTCTCTATGGCTTTGCCTGTTACAAACATTTCACTCAAATCGAATAATATAGTATCGCCTTATTTCACGTAGCATACTGTTTTTAAGGCTCATCTGTCTCGTAGTATGAGTTGGTACTTTGCTCCTTTTTTGGCCGAGTGATATTCCCATTGCATGGATGCGCCACATTTTGTTTGTCCTTTCATCTGTTGGTGAACGTTTGGGTTGTTGCCACTTTTTGGATGCCCCGTTCTTACAAAGGCATTCCACCTCTAGATGGATTTCTAGTGCCTGGCGTGCTTTCTTCAATTCTCCCCCGTCTACTTACATTTCTCCTTCCAGGTTGACCCCGTGGGGCTTTCCCCCAAAGGACTGTTAAAATCAGTCACTGACTTAAGAACACTTAATATGCTTCTTAGTGTTTTTACTTATGTCCTTTTATGTATCTATGTAAGTTTGTTGTGTTTGGACATTGAGCTCATTTTTTTTTTTTTTTAAGAGACAATTCTTTCAACAAATATGTATCGAATACTTGCTATGTGCCAGGCACCTAGTTGACAGTTGGGATAAAATAGTCAACAGAGCTAAGAGCACTGTCTTTGTGGGGACTCAGCATCCTGGCAGAGCTTACATTCTTGGTGACTTGATTTTTTTAAATATATAATTAACTGTTACTTTTCTATGTTTCCAGCACGTCGCCACAAGATGTCATACGGTGTAGATTCTCAATAAACATTATTTGGTAACTGACATTGAAATTTCCTTAATAATTTAAAAAAAATTCAACGAGGCCACTTAATCATCTCCCTGCTGTATAGATTTCTGTTTGATTTCTTCATGGCTCTATAATCACAGTTGCTGAGTTTATTCTTGAGGGCAAAAGGCTATGAAATGTTCCCTTGGAGAATAGAAATGAACTTGAGAAAGCACATTCTCACATCTTCTTCTGTGTGTCTTTACTCCAGAGCCTGGCCTGTGTTTTGCTCCTCTGATCCGTGGTTCAAGTCGGACTCTCAATTCTAGGAATTCTTGTGGAGACCCTGGCAGGGATGGAGGAGGGTAGGGTGGAATGTGTTCCTCATTTACTGTCTGTGTTGAGAAATCTTCCTCCTCCTTCCTGTCCTTTAATACTGTGGTCCCCACCCCCCGGGCCACAGACCTCTACCAGACACCCCCCCTCGCCCCCAGCTCCGTGGAAAAATTGTCTTCCATGAATCCGGTCCCTGTTTCCGAAAAGGTTGGGGACCGCTGCTTTAGTAGGAAGGCATTTGCTCAGTTCCTGACAAAACTCAGGCTTGTCTGGCCCTGAACCAGGTGCCAGTCGAGGGCTGCCAGCTCCTTAATCACCTTGCTGTAATTAATTGTATTATAATTAGTCAGGCATCTTTCTTCCCCAGTCTGTTTTGGGAATGATAGTGTGGCACTCCCGAATGCCAGAGAAGTAGTGAGTTAATATGTGTAGAGGCCTCTGGAAATGCTAAGTGCTTGGTGGTGGTATTCTTATCTTCTCGGTGAGCACCGTGGCCTTATAAGGCTGTCCAGTGGGGCTACGGGGAACCAGGCCAGCCCTGAGCCCAGATGCCTGTGGCAGTCCACGACAGTATTCCCGGAACGGGTTCAGATTTCTTATTTTAATACTGATGATACAACCTTTTTTTTTTTTTTTGCTAATTGTTAGTGTTGGTCTCACAAGTACTCTTCCCCCAATTTTACTACATCTATTTTTAGCACTTGTCTCCATGATTCTTGCCCTCTCAGAACCAATGATAGTAAAATCCATTTGAACAGATAATTCCAGTCAAAGTCAAGTTCTTAAATTTTCTTTTCCTGCAAACATGGGCCGCTTATCCCAAGAATTATTTGAGGTAAATTCATTCTTTTTTAAATGCCGTATTGAAGGAAAAAAAATAGTAGCTATAACATTCCAACAGTACTTCCTTTTTTTTAAACCGATGGATTAAAATATGCACATATTCAATGTCGAGTTTTACAAGTTTGTTCACTTTTTCTTACGGAACCCGACATTTCTTTTCAAACAGTAGTATGTGAACATGGAAATGCACATATTCAAAGGCAATTTAAAAGATGTTTTTCCTCCTACCCCGGTGGTCTGTTTAATGACATAGTTTTAGGCTATGTAGGTTTTCTGAGCTGCAACACAGAACCGTGGGCAGTGAGGCGGCCGAAGCCCAAGGTTGGGTCTGGAACACATTCTGTTTTTTAAGTAGGCTGCACTGTTCTCATTGGCATTGTTCTGATTGATCCCTCTTTTTCTCTAGAAGGAGAGCTGCCATCTCTTTCTGGATCCTGTGATGTCAAGTAAAATAACTTCTGTTTTTTTTGAGTTTTTACATTTATAACATGGAGAGAATGATTAGCTACCCTTAGCCTACTTAAGAAAGGTACTATTACAGGTGAATTCAGTAAAATAAATACCAAAACTTGGGGGTTGAGTCAAAAGGTGGTACACGGTTAGAATATTATTATCATTTTCCTTTTTCGAGACAGGGTCTTTTTCTGTCACCTAGGCTAGAATGCAGTGGCAACATCATAGCTCACTACCACCTCTAACTCCTGGGCTCAAGCAATCCTCCTGCCTCAGCCTCTCAAGTAGTTGGGACTACAGGTGCATGCTGCCACATGTGGCTAATCTGTTTTTTGTAGAGATGGAGTCTCACTATGTTGCTCAGGCTGGTCTCAAACTCCTGGCCTCAAGTGATCCTCCCGCCTCTGTCTAGCGAATTGCTAGAATTACAGGCATGAGCCACCACGCCGAGCCTAAAATATTTCTTACATCCTTGTTGACTTTAGAGATATTTATATTTTTAGTCATACCTTTTTTTTTAAATAAAATGTCATCAGAACAATGGGCATTGGGTATTGATTACTGTATCTGTCTGCCTCAGTGGCTACCATCATTTTCAGTAAAGATCTACTTCTGTTTGCCAGGGTAGGCAGCTTGTAAGTAAACACAAGTCCTATTTAGAGGCAGTGAACAAATACTTTTAGTGAGCCTGGGACCTCCTATATCTGTGCGAATGTTTATAGGCAATCTCTTGTTTATAGGAAATGGTACAGAGTTGAGGAACTTTGGCCTTAGTCGTGGTGGGAAATGGGACAAAGTGGGCAGGGTCTGTGGCTGGTTAAGTCATTTGATTAGAGCAGTATGCTAATGAAGCCAAGGTCACTGGGCCATCTCTGCATGGGTCAGCCAACTCTGCTCTTCTGGGAGCCCAGACCTTGGCCAGGAGGCTGGGCAATGTGTGTCATTGGTCATGAGGCTGAAGCAGATAGGTCAGTGCTAGTCCATCACCAGACCCAGAAAATGAGCTCAAAACACATGCCCTGTGGATAGTAGATTATTCGTGGCTCTTTAATTTATGAGGCTGACATAACAAATTTTTTGCACAGTTTTCTTAGAAAAGATTTTTTTTTCTGATTAAAATGTTATTGAGGCTCCTGGTAAAATGCAGAAAAGTATGAAGAAGGAAACAATAATCATTTTTTTTAACCCCATTACTGATAGTGGTGACATTTGGGATTTTTCCGTTCTGGATGTTCCTTTCCCTTGGCTTCTATGACACCACGCTCAGGTGACGCTCCACTTCTCCCTGACCCACCCCTACATTCTCCTGTTGACTTTTTTCCTTTGGTTTCATCCTTAAACGATAGCGTTCCTTGGTCCTCCGTCCTGCATCTTCATTTCTCACTGCCCTGCACTCCCATGGATGGTGTCCTTTGTCCCAGAGTTCTGTCCCAAACTCCAGATTCCAGTACGTAAGTGTCCACACCACCACCAGTTGGATGTTTCCCACCCCTCAGATTTAATGTGTCCTGTAACTGATTTATCTTCACCTCTGCGTTCCCCGTCTGTAGGAGCCTTCACCCAGGTGCCCAACTCTTCCCCCTGCCCTCTAACTAATCCACCCCCAAGTTCAGCAATTCTGCTTCCTCAAATACCTCTCAAAGCTTTTGACTTCTCTCTCTTCCCTGCTGCCATCCTAGTTCAGGCCACCAGCAAAGCTACTGCACAGCCTCTCCAGCCCCGAACCGCTTTCCCATAGCCAACCTTGCCTGCCTTTCAGTCCTTGCTCTTTAGGAGAGCCAAGATCACCTTTTAAAACAGGTAAATAGGCTCTGCCATTCTGCTTAAAACCCTTGATTGCTTCCCCTTGCCAGAAAGCCTCATCTGCGTCTTTGTCCTGCAGACTCTGCGCTTTCTTCATACTGAGCTTCATTCACTTCTCTAATAATGCATTGTCTTCTCTTTCATTTATTCAGTAAGCGTTTTTATTGATTATCATCAGCCATGTCAGACACCAGGTTCTGGGAACATGTTTTAAGAGGCCAACACCGACCTGGTAGTAGGCTTGGCTGGAAGGCTGTACTGACCCTGGCTTTGGGAAAACCTGGGGCAAGACCGTGCAGTTAGCTGCTTGGTGTGTTGGAAGCTGGTGTGTGTACACACTGCGCCTTGCATGAAGCTTGGCAGCTTTTTCACTGGGCCTTTGAAGGATGGATGACTCCTTGGAAGAATTATTCTGGGGGCACATTGCCCAGAAGGAGGGTCATCCTGATTTCTTCAGCTAAACTAAGTGCTTCTGAAGTTTGTCATTTTGGTTTTGTGTTATCTTTATACTTAAAATTACTGTACGTAGGGCTAAATTTTAATCTAACACAATAAATCCCTGTTGTAACATTGCAAGTGCTGTGTTCCATTGCAGTGTGGTATTTTTCAGAATTGGGAAATCCCAGTGAGCTAGGATATAGAATTGCTCTTTCTGGATATGCTAGTGACTTGTGAGTTGGAAGATTTGTGTATATAGTGACAGTGTTCCGTGTTGCTTCTTGGGTTTGTTTTGCATTCTCTTCGCCAGATAAACTAAACAAAATGATAAGGGGTAGCAACAGCCCTCCATTAGTGAAGTTAATGTTTTCACAAATGTTAATCCATAGGAAATAGAATGTTCTTTGCTTTCCAGTTTTACAGTTCCACCTCCTTAGCCCCTTACTCTGTCGTCTTGATGTTTTTCACTGTTTTTCTTTTGGTGGGGGAAGCTTATTCTTCAAAGGGACAGATGTGTTCACCTAATGTAAGAATATAATACCTTCTGATTGTGTTTGTGATCACTGAAAAGTTTGTTAAAATGTTCAGATATTTTATGTAGAAACAAAACAAAATATCTTACAATGACTGGGTATTTAAGCTTTCACCAGGATATTTGGAATTATCGGATGCCCTCTCTTGTTTTCTTTCTGTTTTCACAGAACTGATTCACAGTGAATCTTCACTCCTTAGTGCCAGATCACTGATTATCAGTGGCTGAAGACTTCCCCCAAAACCTGTTTTTCATAAACATAACATGTTGCAAAAAACCATAAATGCCATGTTACCTCATTTTTGCTCTTAAAAAAAATTACGAAGTAGTAATTGTGACTTTCAAAAACTGTAAAAATATAGCAGTAATTACAACAAATGATGTAAATTTCCCTTCAATTTCATACCCCCACTCCATGTCCCAGAAGTATAATATAATCAAAGTTAATGCTTTAATATGATCTTTTTATGCACTTATGTACTTAACATGCCAATAAAAATATTTTTCTTTTTTTTTAAATCTTTTTTGCTCCCTCTTTTTATTTTAACTTGACAATAAATCTTAGGTTGGCCATGTCAGTATGTGCAGCTGTAGCTCATTATTTTTAGTAGCCACATAGTATTTCATTGTATGGATGTACCTTTTGGTACGTAATAACCATTTCCTGCTGACTAAATATTTGGGTTACTTTTAGTATTTTTGCTGTTACTAATGCTACTGCAGGAAGCTTCTTTGCATATGTACATCTTGGGGCACAGATGTGCTGGGATTTCTAACAGTGTGGTCGAGTTACATTTTATGCATTTAACTTCTTAGAATTCAACCATGTGTACTCTTTTGTAATTAAAAATGTAAATTTTTATTTTGCCTATGTGTTCTTCCTGATGTGCACTTTGGTAAATACAATTTATATCCATATTTGAATATGTATTAAAAATATACATATTTGAATAAATAAACCATATGTACTTGAACAATTTTAAGATATTTCAGGATTTTTTTTAACCACATGCTATTTTACCTTTAACTCTTTTAAAGGTTAAAATTTTACCAATTTACTTTTTTTTTTTTTTTTTTGGGACAGAGTCTGGCTCTATTGCCTGGGCTAGAGTGCCGTGGTGTCAGCCTAGCTCACAGCAACCTCCAACTGCTGGGCTCAAGCGATCCTCCTGCCTCAGCCTCCTGAGTAGCTGGGACTACAGGCATGTGCCACCATGCCCGGCTAATTTTTTCTATATATATATTTTTTTAGTTGTCTAGATAATTTCTTTCTATTTTTGGTAGAGACGGGATCTCGCTCTTGCTCAGGCTGGTCTCGAAATCCTGACCTTGAGTGATCCACCCGCCTTGGTCTCCCAGAATGCTAGGATTACAGGCGTGAGCCACTGCACCCGGCCTCCAATTTACTCTTTAACTCTAGAACTTGAGTCTATAATATAAAGATTCCTAGAAATGAAACTTCCGAATGAAAGGGTTATGTGCATTTAATTTTTAAATAGATAATGCTGAGTTGCTTTGTAAAAAACATCAGTTTATAGCCCTATGTAGAGTGTGTCCATTTCTCCATACCCTAACATTACATATTTTTCTTTCTTTCTTTCTTTCCTTCCCTTTCCTGCCTTTTCCCTTTCCCTTTCCTTTTTTTCTGAGACAGGGACTTACTGTATTGCCCAGTCTGGCTTCAAACTCCTGGCTGGGCTCAAGGATGTTCCTGTCTCAACCTCCAGAGTAGGTGGGGCTCCAGGAACTCAGCACCTCACCCAGCTTAGATATTATCTTTGTTACTCTGCAGTCATTGGCTGGAAGAGGGCGTTTCATTGTTGTTTTAATTTGTATTTTTGTTATTAACGAAGTTTAACATTTTCATGTGTTCACTGGCTATTTTTAGTTTTTCAACAACTTGTTTATATCCTTTCTCTATGTTTCTCTTAGGTTGTCTTACTGATTTTTTTGGAGGACACTCTATATATTGTAAACATTGACTGTTTTGTCTTTAATATATTTTGGAAATATCTCCCCTAGTATTTTTGCTTATCTTTTAAAGATAGGTTTCAACTGTCATCATTTGCTGTGAATGTGATTATTTGCCTAGAAAAATCCAAGATTGTCAGTTGGAAAAAAACAATAGAACTAATGAACTTCAATAAGATGGGCAGACAAGATAAATACAAAAATCACAGGGCTTTAATTTTTTTTATTACACCAGCATAGGAAAGTGATACAGGGTGCACATCCTAATTCAAAGTACTCCACAATCCAAAACTTTTTGAGCTCTAACTTGTCGCCACAAGTGGAAAATTCCCCACCTGACCTCATGTGACAAGTTGCAGTCAAAATTTTGTATCATGCACTAAATTATTAAAAATGTATAAAATTCCCTTCAATCTGTGTGTATAAGGTGTATATGAAACATCAGTAAATTTCATGTGTAGATTTGGGTCCCATCCCTAAGATGTCTCATGTATATTTGAATATTCCAAAATCCAAAACACTTCTGGTCCCACCCAAGTATTTTGGATAAAGGATACTCAACTATATTAATCAATTAGAAAACATAATGAAAAAAATATCATTCCTGGCAACAATGAAAACAATAAATTTGCAAGAACTACTTAAAGAATACTGTATTTTGAAGGATAGAAAACCTGAATAAATGGAGATATAGACTATTCCTGCATGGATATTATAATGTCAGTTTTCTCCAAATTAATTTACACGTTAAATAAAATTCCAATAAAATTCCCAAGTACTTTAAAAATTTTTGACAAGCTAATTGATAAGCCAAGTAGACTTAATATATGCATATAAAGCCAAGAAATTTTTGAAGAACTCTGAACGAGGACTCTCCATGCCAGATATCAAAACCCATTTTGAAATATTGTAGTTGAAAGAGAAACAAGGAAACTGAAGCCCACGAAGGTGAAATGACTAGTTTAAGGTCATAAAGCCAGAGAGGGGCATTTTTCATGTGGATCTGTTGAAGAATTTCTCAGTTTCTGGGCTGATTTTGTGTCATTCTAACTTTCAGCAAGGTTGTAGTCTCCATCTGGAGATTTCTTGTTTTACCAATTAGATAGTATCTTTTGGGAAAATTATTTGTGAAAGGAATCAACTTATTGGACCTTCACAGAACTTGCATAGAGGTTAGAAAAGAAAAATGCTAATGCAAGTCTGGCAAGTCTTTGTGTGTTTCATGTTCTGACATTTTTTCCCTGTAAATACTTTCTCCCTTCTTGTAGCAGAACAGTTCAAAGGTGAAGAGAGTCCCAGGGCCTGTCTAGGAACAGTAATTAGGAATGGTTTAGAAACTTGGAATCAATTGACAGGCTAGTTAGTACTTTAGTGACATCGGGAGTTAAAAGTTTAAAACACTTACCTGTTTGAAGTCATGAAAATGGCCAATGTTGATTTATTTTCTTCCAGTGCTTTAAATTTGTTTGTGCAGAATTGCAAAGACAATGAGTAGGGATTGGAGATTTAGAATTTTTGTGTACTTATTATATGTAACTTGAAAATGTGGCTACGTAAGTTTGTTTCTTTGGGGGTGTGTGTGTGAGAGAGCTAGTCAGCTGCAAAACCTTCTGGTTAGCAAACTTGATAGCATCTAGGGTGGAACTAAGAGGGAAACATATTTAATCACATACTCACCAGTTTCCTGGCGCTAAGATAATTATCACCAGTGACAGCAGCTACCAGGCTCATGTAACTTTAGTTTTGGACACACATGTTTGCCACAATTATTTACAAAGTAAATTTCTTACAGAAAATATAGGAGTTATTTGACTTCCTCTTTTTAGTGATGTTTTCATGAATCCTCAGTAGGGTTTTTGTCATGTGTGTGTGTCCCATTAAAAATTCCTTCAAGTACCAATGTCATATCCAAATATTATATTTAGTATTCTTAAATTTGAAAGCAGAATATCACATAAATTACTTTTTTACAAATTGCCTGGGTACCTAGTATGTGCCAGGGACTATAATGTTCTCGTACACCTTATGGGCTAGGTAAAAATTATTACACATTAGGTTAGAAAAGGCTAATTGCTATGACAAGAATAAAGTAATAACTGGGTAGGAAATTGAGGAAAGATTCTTAGAGGCAGTAGCATTTGGGCCAGATTATCTACCGTTATTTTATATACAATTATCTGGGCTTTGTTTAGGCATGAGAACGTTCCATAATGCTTCCTTTGTAGGAACTCAACAGTGTACGGCAGAAACCCCAAATGTATGTCTCTGAACAAATTTAAGCAAATATCTGAGGATAGATTTTATAAAACCTTCTATTTGGACTCTTGTCTTCATTTTTTTTCTTATGTAAACTAGCACACCCAAGCAGTCATAGGAAAAATGTATAACGAATGCACCTTTAAAAAAAAAAATGGAAACATCACAATTTTGTAATTAACGGTATGGAATGGATGTGTTTTACTGAGACAGTCGCATTTTCAGTAAGTATTTCTTTAAGTCTGTCTGTACTGGGGAAGTTGGCTGAGCAGGAAATTCTGTTGTTACAGTAAGTCCCTTTCTTATGTACATTCATTTTGTAGTGATCATGCGTTAATTTCACCTGTCCAGAGTAGGACTGAGAGCCAGGACCAGGCTCAAGGTCTCTGAGCAGCTGAAATGCACATTGCAAGCTCCATGCCTGAACCCTGCCTGCTGTATGCATAGCAGAGCGACTCAGCCTCGCTCCCAGCCTGTTTACCGTGGGTACCGAGTTGTCAAGGGCTTTCTTATCTGGTTTCCCAGCCTGGCCCAGCAGTTCCCTGTCGGATACCAGTGTCTCACCAGGGCTCTTTTTATTCTTACTCCAGCTGGAGACCCAGCCTCTCAAACATCTGTAGTATTTGTCCCTTATCTCTTTGTTCATGTGTTCCGTCACCTTGTGGCTATTTATAGTCACCAGTTCTGCTTTCCATTTGAAGACCTGTCTGGCAGGGCTTGGCACCTCTGTCCTCTCGGTGTGTATGGGGCCTGGTTGCCGAGCTACCTCTGAGGGGACAGAGTGGAGATTGCTCAGGCCCTCTGGTGTCCCGTCAGGACCAAAGAATCTGCAGGATAAACTGGGGGTGGGGCAAGGACCTCCTGGAAATAGTAAATCTTAGTTTAGTTTTTCAGAGAAAGTAGTCACATGGGTCACTTGAAAAGACACAGAAGGCCCCTTAAGAAGAAAGGCATGATGGTGAAGGGGTTTAAACTGGGTCTGCACTAAGAAAATGTGCGTGGGCTTTTTATGCCTTCATAGTGCATGAGCTTTGGAGTCGGCCATTGTAGCTGTGGCATCCTGGTCTCCTGTCCTGGCTCTGTCACTTATTAGCTGTGTTATCTCCGGCAAGTTACTGAATTTCTCTGAGGCTGGTTTTTCCTTGTGTGTATGCTGTATATTGTAGCAATAATTACAGAGATCACACCTCAATGAAATGTAAGTAACATGCTCAACAAGTGAAAAGTTGCCAATCACGATCCTCATTATTTGGAAGGGGGTATCCCTGGGACGTGGAATGTAGACAGGTTATAGAGCAGTCAGTCGATAAGGCAAGCTTTTGTGATGTTGGAAATTTAATTAGAAATCAGTTACTTAAGGTATATGGTAATCTTGGATTCGTAAGTAGGTGCATGGTCTGCTCCACTTCGCTGGCTGGGTCACTTTTAACCTCTCTAGACCTTAGTTTATCTGTTCGTAAGAAGAGAGTGAAGCTAGTAATGCCTGCTTCGTGGAGTTGTGAGGATTAAAGGAGATATTATATGTAAAGTGTGACATAGTGTCTGATACAGAATTTGATCTGGACAGAAAACTCGTATTTTTATTTCATAGCTACCTTTCGGGCACAGTGAAAGCAATGCTCAGTGACAGCTGCATCATTGTGTTCTGTGTCCTTTGAAGCATGGCTGTTCTATTTCCAAACTTTTTGACACTCCTGCATTATATTTTCCCAGTAAATACACCCCCCTACGTTAGCATTAGCCCACTATTAAGTATTAATTCTTCACTCTGGTATTACTACTTTTGTAGAAATTCCTGTCTTCCTTCAACAGCTAAGGCTAGGTTCCTCAGTATATTGCAGGGTATATAGCATGAGCCCTCTACTCTTGCTGTTCTCTATATCTGTGATTTAAATATATATTTTATATGTAGAATAATTTTAATTTATCCTCCAACGTTTAGCGCAATGCTTAGCATGTGGTAGCTCAGTTATTAGCTCCTTAATTTGATTTGTTGATTGCTTAATATTTTCCCCTCCATTGACAGTTTAAACTTTGCAGCGTAGTGATTATTTTTGGTGTTCCGTTTCACAATGGAACATTAGACAGATACAGTCTGTTAGTGAACATGCTGCTTCTTCTACCAGTTTCGTTGTAATAGCTACTTTCCTTAGCCAAGGAATTTTGGTAAGAATTAGCACACAATTTGTCAAGCACTTTTTAACTATATTCCAGATAATTGTTCTAAACATTTTCGACTTACTGACGTCTTACAACAATCCTATGGGGAGGTACAACTCTGATTTATCTGCATTTCATGGGTGAACAAATGACAGAGAGGGTAAGTAACTTGCCCTAGCTCACACAGCTCCAGTTTGATCAAGGCTGGCATTTGAACCCAGGCAGCTGCTGATTCTAGCAGTGGTGGGTTTTTTTGTTTTTGAGATCGGGTCTCGCTCTGTTGCCCAGGCTGGAGTGCAGTGGCACATTCATAGCTCAGTGAACTCCTGGGCTTAAGTGATCCTCTCACTTTAGCCTCGCAAGTAGCTGGAACGACAGGCACACAGCAACACGCTCAGCTAATTTTTTGTGTAGAAATGGGGTCTTGCTATGTTGCCCAGTTTGGTCTCAAACTTCTGGCCTCAAGGGATCCTCCCGCCTCCAGCCTCACAAAGTGCTGGGATTACAGGCGTGAGCCAACATGCTCAGTCCGATGGTCTTAGCCATCACTTTACTCTTTGCTGCCTACCATGCCAAATGCTTGATGGTTTCTTGCGCACGTTCTCTTCGGTGAAAAGTTACTTATCTCTTCATTTGTGCACTGCTTTAAAGGGGACAGCATGGCAGTGCTGGAGCTCTAAGATGGGAGGATGTGAATGGATGCTGGGTAAATGTTCCTTTCCCGCCAGGGGGCCAAATCGTCCATCTGTAAATAAGATTTCTTGTCTTCAGACTCCTTAGTGATTATTTTTTTTAGGAGCCAGTCATCCTTTAAATCTTGTGGTAGAAAATTAAAGTGAGTTTCGCTAAAGTGTGTTTTATTTTTAAATTTTCATTTAAATATTTAGAGAAGTTAATTAAGTACCTGGCCTGAGGATCCAGCTTCCTCCATTTCCCTTCTCTTTTCACTGTTTAGAGAGAAGACTTTCCTTAGAATTAGATTACACCTTGGAGGGTGAATATCTCATCTGCAAATCGTGAACATCTGGGGTCCTGAATAGGCGGCGGGCTTGTGTAATAGGACCTGAATGAAGTTAGGCAAACATGACTGTCTCAGATATCTGAAAGGCTTTTGAGCAGAGTCTGAGGTTAACTTGTTTTTCATAGTTTCAAATAAAGCCCGAGCACATGAGAGCTAGGGAGGACCTTCTCATTTTGCTTGCAGTGGGTTTTGTTTTTGCTTACTGTTTCTTAGGGTTGCTCTAGGTGTTAGAGGTTGCATGGAGGTCTGGCTCCCAGCCTGCTTAAAAGCAGTGATTGTGAATGTTTTTTGGGGTCATTGATCCCTTGGAGAGTCTGATGAAACCTGTGGGCACCCTCCCTAGAAAACACACACACACACACACACACTCACACTCTCACACACTCTCTCACACACTCTGTAGTTTGTTCATAACCCCTTCAGGGCCACAAACCTAGGCTTTAAGAATATATGACATTTCCAAATGGGGCCCTTGTCACCGTCCCTCCCTTTCTCTGTACCATCCTGGATCACCAATGCAGCTAATTGGTTTGTTTATTGTATCTTTATTTGCACCCCAGGATTATATGCATTTTAAAGTCTTCCTGACTCAGGGAGTGACTTTCAGAAGGAAAAAGAAAAAAACCCTCAAACTCTATCAGATGTTACCACTTCAGGAGGTAACTGGAAAGTGCACCTTGCTTTCCTGGCCACTGTTAGCGGGGAGGAATGGGTACAGCAAGGGGTCCAGTTAGCAAGCTTGTAAAACCTCCCCTGTGCTGTCCCCTCCCTCTCCTTCCCTTCTGCCACACTGAATTCCCGGAGCTCACTCACCTTCATGTACCTCGGCACCGCCTGTTCTCCCCCTGGAATGCCCTTCCATCCCTCCTGCACGCCAGGAATGCTGCTCATCTTTCAGCACAAGGATCAAGTGGAAGCCTCGCTGAGCTCCCCTGGCAACCTCTCTCTCCTCGTCTGTTTCCATAGCAATTTTTAAAGGCCTCCGGTACAGCATCCATATCATGTTGTAATGATTTTTTATATGTTTGGCAGACTCCACTGCCTGTAAACCAAGTGCTTGTCTTAGTCATCCTTGATCACCCAGCACGGTGTTCCGTGCTAGATACATTTGCCATCTAGAGTTCATGTTACGCAAGTGTGCTGTGGGGTTAGAAGGCTGGGATTTCAATTCTGACACTGTGACTTTGGGAAAGTTATTTCATCTCTTTCTGTGCCTCTGTTCCTCATCTGTAGGCTTACGGGTGCTGGCAGGGAATTGATTCAGTGCATGCAGGGCACTTAGAAGAACAGTGCCTGGCACGTGGTAAAATGTCCAGCAGCTTGCTTTTTTTTTTTTTTTTTTTTTTGAGACAGGGTCTCACTCTGTCACCTTGGCTAGAGTGCAGTGGCATCATCAGAGCTCACTGCAACCTCAAACTCCTCCTGGGCTCAAGCAATGCTCCTGCCTCTGACTCCCCAGTAGCTGGGACTACAGGCACGTGCCACCATGCCTGGCTAATTTTTCTGTTTTTTATGGAGATGGGTCTGATTCCTGCTCAGGCTGGTCTCAAATTCCTGAGCTTCAAGTGATCCTCCCTCCTTGACCTCCCAGAGTGCTAGGATTACAGCCATGAGCCACCACACAGCTATTAACCATCGTGCTATTTTATCATAACATTAAGCAGTATTATTATTGAGTGAATGAGAACCTCTTAAAAATAACCTGGCAAGGCTGGGTGAGGTGGCTCACGCCTGTAATCCCAGCTCTCTGGGAGGCCGAGGTGGGCGGATCGTTTGAGCTCAGAAGTTCGAAACCAGCCTGAGCAAGAGCGAGACCCCATCTCTACTAAAATTAGAAAGAAATCAACTGGACAACTAAAAATATATAGAAAAAATTAGCTGGGCATGGTGGCGCATGCCTGTAGTCCCAGCTACTTGGGAGGCTGAGGCAGGAGGATCGCTTGAGCCCAGGAGTTTGAGGTTGCTGTGAGGATGACGCCACGGCACTCGCCCCAGGCAAGAGAGTGAGACTCCATCTCAAAAAAAAAAAAAAAAAAACCTA
>CAUYSK010024370.1:0-22171 GCA_963575035.1 Avahi laniger
CTAGCCTGGGCAACAGAGCAAGACTTTGTGTCAAACAAACAAAGATTTGGTTCTGCCACTTACTACACACATGACCTTGAGCAAAATCACTTACATTTTACAAATAAGGACAATAGTGTATTTGCCTTATAAGATTGTCAAGAACATTAAACAGAATTACAGATGTAAAGAATATGCCTGGCACAAGGTAATTCTCAAGAAATGTTGGCTGCTATTGTTTTTATTGTCATAATCAAGAACCTTTAAACACTAAGGAATAAAAAACCAAACTGGAACTGGCATGAACAGTAACGAGATTCTTCACTGCACATAATGGGGAATCTCGAAGGGCAGCAGGCTCCAGGCATGGAATAATCAGGGCTCTGACTCCTTTCTCTGCAGTGCTCCCAGCTCTGCCCTCTTCTTCGTATTGGCTCTGTCTCCAGGCTTCCCTCATTGTCCAGAGATGGCTGTGTCACCAAGTCCTGTGCAATTGTGACAACATTCTTCCTTGCTCACATCCATCATGGACAGAGGAAAAAACCTCCTCCCCCAAACAGAAATATAAATCTGCATAGGCCAGCTTAGTTTATGTGCCCACTCCTGGACCAATGACAGTGACCGAGGCAATTCCCCATGTTGATTGGTTTTAAACCTGGCTTCCTGAGCCGGTCACTGGTTCTTGTGATATTTCACTTAAAAGGATGGTCTCCAGTTCTATCCAGGTTGTTACAAAGGGCATTAGTTCACCATTTTTTATGGCTGAGTAATACTTACCACATTTTATTAACCCACTCATGTATTGATGGGCACTTGGGTTGTTTCCACATCTTTGCAATTGTGAATTGTGCTGCTATAAACATTTTAGTGCAAATGTCTTTTTATAAAATGTCTTTTTTTCCTTTGGGTGAATACTCAGTAGTGGGATTGCTGAATCAAATGGTAGTTTTACTTTTAGTTCTTTGAGGTATCTCCATACTACTTTCCATAGAGGTTGTTCTAGTTTGCAGTCCCACCAACAGTGTATAAGTGTTCCTTTTTCTCTGTGTCCACGCCAACATTTGTTGTTTTGGGACTTTTTCATAAAAGCCATTCTGACTGGAGTTAGGTGATATCTCATTGTAGTTTTGATTTGCATTTCCCTGATGATTAGAGACGTTGAGAATTTTTTTCATATGCTTATTGCCCATTAGTCTATCTTCTTTTGAAAACCTTCTGTTCAAGTCTTTTGCCCTCCTTTAATGGGGTTGTTTGATATTATCTTGCTGATTTGCTTGAGTTCTTTACAGATTCTGGTTATTAGCCCTTTATCGGATATATAGCATGCAAATATTTTCTCCCATTATGTAGGTTGTCTATTTGCTCTGTTGATTGTCTCTGTGGCATGCAGAAGCTTTTTAATTTAATAAGCTCCCATTTATTTATTTTTGTAGTTGCTGTGATTGCCTTTGGGGTCTTCAGAAATTCTTTGCCTAGGCCGACATGTATAAGAATTTTTCCAACCTCTTCTAGAATTCCTACAGTTTCATGCCTTAGGTTCAAGTGTTTTGTTTTTCTGTCTTTTGTTTTTCTATCCCCTGTTTTTTCTGGGTCTTTCCCAGGATCAGAGAAGAAGTGGAAGGTGGGTAACTAGAAGGAAAGGGGCAAAATCCTTTTGCTTATCTGGGTGCTGCTTATCTGGGTGCCAGCTTTCTCTTGGCCCTTTGACGCTTTCCATGTGTGACATGCTTACACGTGTTTTCTCTTTTATGGGCTTCCCTTCTTTGGAGGCCCCTCACTGGGGACCTCTCTGCTTCACTGCTATTTGAATTTATCTTGAGCTCCTGCTCCTGGAGGTTGGCTGTGTAACCTGCGATTGATCAACCCTTTTAGAGAGGGTCCCATTAAGACATCTCAAGCCCAAGTTACCCTTGGCAGTGTGCACTCAGATCCTGGGCAACTCAAACATCCCATGCAGAGCACAGCCTGACGCCCTTGCCCTGTGCTCTCCTTTTGCACGTGGGCTCCAGCCAGCCTCCTCAGTGGGAAGCAGGCTCCAGGCTCTATGTTCACAGTTACCCGGATTCCAGAGGACACCTGTCAGTTTCTCCCATGAACTGTCCCTGTATGCAGTTCAGTGAAGTTCAGTGCATGGAACCTGCAGTCACTCCCAGCTTCAGTGAGCAGTTTTCTGGGAGCCCTCCAACTCTCCCACCCCCCCACCGCACTTAATGAGTGTGTAGGAGGTGTGTGTGGGCGTGACGGAGAACAAGCCCAGAGAGAAGTGAAATATAATAGTCTACTCTTACTGGATCTCTCCAACCCCCTCTTACATTTGCTTAGGCCGAATGGGGTGTGAAGGTGAAAGTCTAGGGGCCTTTAGGCTTCCCCTTGGCAAGGCTTGCAGGGGAATCCATTCCACATCCTGTTATAATTATCTGGGTAATCCTGCTCTACATTCGCTGGTTGAAACCCCAGTATTCAGCAGATTCAGCAATCTCGAGCTTTGCCCTGGGGTGCTACGTCAGATAACTCATTTAGTTTCTCCCAAGCATTTACAGTGTTCACAGAGGGGATAGGGCGACAGAGAAGCAGAAGACATTCACAGTCAGCAGCTCTGATGACATCTCTGATAGAAAACAGATACGATTACAGGTCACTCTACCCAAGAGCTAAATTGTTAGTCAGAGATGCGAAGTGTTGTGTGGTCTTGAGTCAGTCTCTCAGTTTTCCCATCTATAAAACTAGAGTAGCAGTGCAGACGTATTTCGCAGGGTTGTTCTGAGGATTAAAGTACCCTAAATCATATAATGAAAACGATCATAAAATATTTTCCAAATTTTAAGAGCCATAGAAATGAGAAAAATACTTACCAAGAGACCCAGTGAGGGGCTATGCTTGAACTGCTGGCCATTCCTTGGGCAGAAGTAATTTCCCGGCAGGAACTGGCCCGGGAGGGGCCTTGGCAGGTACTGCAGAGTTAGTTTAAGAAGGGCCGACTGACACACGGTTATTATTTTATCTTTGTGAAGCTGCAGTGTGAGGCCCGTGAGGGCAGGAAGAGGCTGTGAGGTATTCATTTGACCGCCTGCCATTGTCAGCGCTAACGGGAGGGAGACAGGCAGCGACCAGAAGGACAGGCTCAGGTTGTAAGCAATTCACTTTTAGTTCAGCGGCAGTAACTGCTGCTGGTGACTTAACACTGTGACTTTGGAACTCTCCGTGTGTGCTTGAGTGAATGAATAATTGTGTGTGTGTGTGTGTGTGTGTGTGCACGTTCCTGTGAACAATTCCTGTTCACTCGCTTTGTGATTACCAGTGGGCCACGTGCTTCTTAGGTTTCTGAGGCTTGGTGTCAAGCAAATATTACTAGGATGATTTGATTTTTTTGGACAAGGAAGCTAACGTCGTAAGTTATGTAATAATTTAATTCACATCTCCGTCGTTGCGGAGGTTGGCTGGTAGCAAGGGCCATAGATAATGGCGGTCTGATATGGACCTTAATCCCAATTCCTAAAGTAGGATGGAGTTGTGGAAATCAAGTTTTCTAGTCTAAAATAAAGAAGTGTTTTGTGGCATTCTTATAAAAAGAACAGGCTGGGAAGTCCCTGTTGGACCTTAATTTTGCTGCTGCAGATTATTATAGATTCCAGGTCAGAAGCCTTAGAGATACTAATCCCTGCTGAGCAAACCAGTTGTGAGCAAACCAAATGCAAATCAGTTGGCACTGAACAGTCCACAGCGTAGCTATGACCCTCATGGCCTTCCTTTGCCTTTGATGATTGGAGGCAGTGAGATGGAGGTTTTTAAAAGGAGCTGCGTTACCTTTTTCTAAAATCTAGAAGTACAACACCCCATATTTTTTCAAATGACCCTTTTGACTGAAATCATATTTTACAAATTCCAGGACAAGAGGTAAATTAGCCACCAGGATGTGATTTCCATGTGCTATAGATTGAACTGCCTTTCCCAAATTCCTATGTTCAAACCTAATCCCCGATGTGATAGCATTTGGGGGTGGGACTTTTGAGAGGTGATTAAGTGATGAGAGCAGAGCTCTCATGAATGGGATTAGTGTCCTTATAAAAAAGGTGCCAGAGAGATCCCTCGTCCTTTCCAACATGTGAAGACACAGAGAGAAACACTACCTATGAGCCAGAAAATGGGCCTCACCGGACACTAAATCTACTGGACCCTTGAGCTTGGACTTTTCAGCCTCCAGAACTGTGAGAAATAAATTTCTGTTGTTTATAAGCTACTGCGTTTATGGTATTTTGTTATAACAGCTCTACTGGACTAAAATGCCATAAATGCAGAGATTTTGCATATTTTACCCACCACTGTATCCCCAGGCCCTAGAAGTGGGCCTGGCATATACTTAAGGTGCTCAATAAATATTTGCTTAATGAATGAATCAATCAAAAAGGGGCTATAACCTACCATTAAGAGGAATCTTGGGATCTTGGCTCATCCTTGTCTCTTGGGGTCACTCTGTGTGACTCTATGTCACTCTGTGTGGGTGTTATAAGTGCTAAAATATTAAGCCATAACAAATATAGTTTGTTTCCATCACAGTGATTATCTAGGAAATTACTATCCAAAGGTTTGACTCCCTTTTCAAAAATATTTTCTGAATGAATGCATATCATGGGTGGGGGATTTTTCCTCTTTGAGGGAAGATATTTCTTTTCTTGCTTCATATATTATTTCATGCAGATGTCCCCCGTGACGCTGACTTAACCCAACTACTAGGTTTTTCATTTTTTACATTTGAGTCACATTCAACGCTGTGCCCAAGGACAATGTAAGTCAGCTTTCTGATGGCCACATGCAGTTTTTGCAAGGCGGTCTACCTTGTTCTTTTTTAAACTGAGGACTGATTTAATATAAAAGATCAGATAGAGAACCAATTACATCTCTTCCAGCTTCGCCAGCATACACAGAAACGCTCCACGCCACAAAATCACAGAAATAAAAATCACACACCAAGATTAAGGGAAGAGGAGGCTTTCTTTTGATGAGATATCAATCAACAAATAAAATTTTAGAATCAGTAATAATCTTTGTAGTTCATTATTTAATCTAAGCTCTTTGATTTATACCTGAGGAAACCAAGGCCCAGAGGAGTGCAGAGCAGGAAAGTGTAAGATCTGGAGTTAAGAATTATGTGCTCTGACTCACCGTAAATTTTTTCCACGACGCTGCCACAGCAAGCCAGCAGAAACACATGTCTTTTTACATTTTATCTTCTTTAATCCTAACTACCATCTCTACTAGGTGGGTATGGTTATTCTTATTTTAAGAATGAGGAAACTGAGGTTTAGAAAGATTAGGAAACTTGCTTAAATTAAGGCTACACAGCTAATAAGTGGCAGAGCTGCATTTGAACCCCAGTCTATATAATGCTACATAAAAGTTACTGCCCATTTCCCCCCCTGGACCTCACCGTGAAAAGAAAATGTTTGGATAATGTCTGAGATCCTTTCAAGGTCACAAATTCTGGAGATTCTACATTTGATTCTCTTATCTTTACTGATGTTTAGCTTTGAAGATTTTATCTACCCCTCTTTCCCCACTCCTTGGGTGGTGAACTGATACGTAGATTTTCACACATCTTTCTCCCAGGCTAGTGTAGAGGACCACTGGAGACTGCACACGTCTGTTTACTTTAGGTGTAAGCCCTGTTGCTCAGGGTACTGTGCTATCAGTAGCATCTTAAATATTTAGGCAGTAGATGCTATTGACGTTTCCTTTTCATTTAACAACACCAAATGGCTAACAGTTACTACTATTTTACCAATTAGTTCATGCAATCCTTGGCTCACAGACCAAACCATTAATATTATCTCCAGATCTATATTAGTATGGATTTCCCAGAGAACCAATAGGAGATACACACACACACATATATGAGCCCCGTTCTCCCTCTCTCTGTATATACATGGGGGATGAGGAAGTGTAGGGAGAATGTGATCATGGAGGCCGAGAAGTTCCAGGATCCATTGTCTTTAACTTTCATAAGTACTCTTTCTTAAAACTGACCAAAGAACATCTACAGCTAAGGAGCTTTGTTCGTTCTCCTCTCCCACCTCTCCTTTCTCATTTGCTCTTCTCCCCCTTTACAAAGAGAGGTCTACTGCTTACTCAGCCTGAATCTTACACGGTTCATTGTTTCAAGTGTAAAAACCTCTAGGGCACCAAAGTGATTTTTAAAAATATTGATGTCACTTATATTCAAGATATTAAACATACTTTCTCCACCTAGATCATTAAGGAGTTCATTTCTAATAAAATTTTACTTTTTATGTTTAATAATTATTTATGAAAATGTATATTTATGTTGTTTTGATCAATTATGTACTAATCATAATTGAGAATACAACTAAGCGAAAACATTATTTAACTTATAGCCTTATTTTCAGAGAAATTTAAAAAATCATTTTTGATTTATATATGGTACTGTTAAATTTAAAACTATTTTACCCTAAGATAAAACTCTCTAGCAAAGGTGAAACATAAACACAATCTCAAGGAACTAGAGTAATGATTATGTACTCGGGATATGGTGATGCTTGAGATAAACTCTGCCCTCATGGCTGATACACTACTGGGGAGACAGAGCATGAACAAGTAAATTAGGAAACATGCAAGATAATTTCAGATCATGATAGATGCTATGAAGAAAGTAAGCAGGAGAGTGATCAAAGAAAGCCTCTCCACAGGAGGTGACATTTGGTGTGGGCAGAGAAGAGGTCCTCTCTCTCCTTGAGCAAATACATCCTCTTAGGTGGGGGACAAGGATGGGGTGGGGGGAGGGGAGGAGAGCTCATTTTTCGTAAAGAGAGCTTGTTCATGTATATTTTAAATATTAATAGACGCTGATGGAGATCAAATTGCCGTGGTACTTACATTCCACTGGATAAATTTAAAAGAATGATATAATACAAATTTAAGATATATTTAAAACAGTTCAATAGTTACCATATATCAGAAATTATGTCATCTGCAGCTATCTAAACTTACGATGAATTTTTTTTCATATCAACTTAAAATGTACAAGTGGTAAATAGTTTATTTGAATTGTTTTAGGGGTACATGAGCAAAGAGCTTTCAAGGCCATTGGTATAGTGGCTTAGAATATGGGCTTGAGTTTAAGCCACTTGGATTGGAATCCCGCATTCACTGTTCTGGTTGTGGGGTGAAATTCTGTGAGCCACAGTGTCTGCATCTACAAAACACTACCTAACATAGAGGAAGTTTGGAGTTTAAGTGAGATAATGCACACAAAGTGCTTGGTTCGGAATAAGGAGTCAATAATCTTATCTATATTATCAGCATTATAGCTTGGCTCCCAGCCGTGTGGTGCCGATCCAACTCTGCCATCTTGTATGGTTGCAGAGCAAGCTGAAAGGGAAGTCATGAAATCTAGCCCTTTGCTGAGCCAGGGTGGCACTTAGAGGCAAACTACGCTATTCATTTCATTCCTTCCTAATTGCTTTCTGTGTCACATACTGACCTTCATTCACTGATTGAGGATCCAAGTTGTGGAGACACCTGCCGAACAGGCCTCCACCTCTGCTGATGTTGCCTTGACTGCAGTGTGGCCTCTTCTCCTTCTTGCAGCTGCATAAGGAGGTCATTCTGAGGAAATCACAGATTTTCTTTCTCTGCCGGTGCACACGTATCTCTCAGTGGGATGCAGTCATCGAGAGAGTATTTAGCCTCGCCCTAAGGAGAAGCTGATGGCACTGGCTCTACCTCCTGGTGCCCTTAACGTGACTTCCTCTTTCATTCTGCTAAGGCCATAGGGCCTCCATGAGACGCACCTGGGGTTTACTGGGAGGAAGCAAATATTTTCAAAGGAAAGGGGGTTAATGTAGTCTGGCGGGGTGAAGAGAAGAGAAGCTGAATGAAGGTGGCATTGGAAGAAGAGAGGATTTAAAATTATCGGAGGGAAGGTGTGAGAAAAGAAAGTGGAAGATGGAGGTGAAGCATGGTAGAAAAGTTACCTTAAAAGAGTCTGCCAAAAGCAAAAGGAAGGATTCACTGAGACATATAGCAGAAGGAAAATTGGTGAAATGAAGTAAGGGAAATTACAGCTGATAGATCACCGGGGAGATATAGCAAGGCCCTTACACATCATTAATGGAAAACTTAAAGCCAAAATATGAGAGTAAAAAGATCCTTGGAAATACACAGCTTGCCTGTGCCTGGCTCATACAAAATATGGCAGGACAGCAGATCCTATGCCTCTGGCACCCACACAGCATGTATGCCCCGAAATAAAATTTTTCGTATTACCCCTGTACTCCCCCTTCACACACAAGCTTTGTTACTGCTGTTTTATTTCATTCCCGTTGGCCCCAAACCACGTACGCACCTGTAAGAACTGACCCAGAGGTGAGCCAACGTGCAAAGGTCTACATCTTCGGGCTGCCGTTTTCTGACAAAGGATCAGTTTGCTTAAGTTGTCTGTTTCCCCTCTCACAGTACTGACCTGTCCATGTTACAAGTGTTTGTTGACAGTCTCCCTTCATTCAGTTAAAGGCCCTTTGAGCCGGAGACTGTGGCTGTTTTGTTCATTGTATTAGTTCGAGGACCTGATGTGTGGGCAATGGATTGGATGGGGAAGGTGTAGGAGTTTCTGTATAGATACCAACTAAGTAATTTTGGTGAGTTAAAGGTGACCTGATTTAGGAAGTTGGAAGCTATAGCACAGGGAAGTGTCTGTCTGAGACTTTTAGGAGACATATTTTGATGACAGAACGGTACTCGGCGATTGATTGAGTGTGGGTACTGAGCAAGGCAGAGGCGTCAAGAATGATCTGGATAGAGCTTTGGGTGGGTGGTGGTGTAATTGACTGTAACAGAGAGCACTGGAGGAGGATTGAAGTCAGAAGAGAGATGAAAACCCGAGATACTCAGGTAGAAAGGTTGAGTTGGCAGTTGGACACGCGGAGCTCAGAGTGATGTCCTCTCACCTTCGATTCTCTGGACCGGACCTGTTTCCTGATCCCGCATCTCTGTTTCTAACCACTTAATGAACACACGCACCTGGCAGAGCCACAGGCTGCTCACTCTCAGCATGACTTAAACTCAACTTACTCTCCTCTTTGATAGCCTGGTTTTCTTCCTATAATCCCAGCCATTCCGTGGGAATTACCTTCTCCTGCTTCCTCTGTCTCTCCCTGACCTGGAAATTTATTCCACCTCTATTATGTCCATCTCTTTGATCTGTCTGTCTCTGAACTCTCTTCTCTTATTTTCGTTTCCACTGCCAGATGCTCATTTTGCATTTGCCTGTTACAATCGCTGTTCAAATGTGTCTCCCTGACACTATTGTTCCTTAACTTCAAGTAAACTTCCTCACTGCTACCAGGCGAAATCTTTCAAAGGCTCAACAGTAAGCATAACTTTCAACCTCCAACGTATGTCAGAAAATACCTCTCTCCTTCTGGCCTCTGCATACCCCACCAGTCTTGTCTTCTTCCCTTATTCAATCTGCAATCCAATTTTTGAAAAACTTGCTGTTATCCAAATGTGCACTCTCTTAACTTCTGCACACTTGTGCTTGTTGTTTCTTCTCCAGGATGAAATTTCTCCACCTTAGGCCACCTCGTATGCTATTTTCTTTTCTTGAAATATGTCCCTCTCACCCCAGTTTTTGGCCAGTGTAAACATTACCTCCTCTTAGAAACCTCCACTTTGCCTGTATCTTGGTCGAGTTCCCCTGCTTTCATTTTCAAAGAGCCTCCTTTTCCTTTACGGCACTTATCACGATGGTGATGATGTTACTTACGTGATCATTTGTTTAATGATCGTCCCTTAAACGAGTTTATAAATCCCATAGGGGCAGGGTCTATGAACGTTTCGTTCACCATTGTGATTCATCGTCTGTGAGCTGCAGTTAAAGGCATGGATATAGATGAAATAATTCAGGGAGGGAATTTAGAGTGAGGAAAGACAGCTAAAACAGAACACTGGGGAACACAGGTATTTAAAGGCTGGACGTGAAGGCAGATCCCTGGAAGAAGTCTGAGGCGGAGCACTGCAGAAGGTAGAGGACAGGGCAGAACAGTGTCAAGGAAGCCAATGATGGAGAGAATTCCAAGAAGGAGGGGAGGATTATAGGATATGACACAAAACAGATAAATTAACCTTAAAACACGGCAATAGAACCTATCTAAAATGAACCTTACACAAAGAGATATGAAAGACTGAAAAAAGCCAAAAAGACTGGGGGGGGGACAACAAAAAATTGACTAACATTTGTAAATTGGAGTCTTCAGAAGAGAAGAGAGGAAAGAACAGAAATAATATTTGAAGAAATGATGACCAAATATTTCTCAAATTTTACGAAAGGCATAAACTCACAGGTCAAAGAAGCTCAGAGCATGAAGCAGGATACATCCTGAGAAAACTGCACCAAGAACGTTGTAATCAAATCACACCAAGTAACTAACTCTGAAAAAAATCTTAAAAGTAGATGGAGAAAAAAAGGACACGTTACATGCAAAGGAACAACAAAGAAAGAATTATAACAGACTTTTCTTTAGAAACCATGCAAATTAGAAGACATCTTTAAACATATTGGAAAGAGTAATATCTTTAAAGTGCTCAGAAAAATTTTGTCAACATAGAACTCAGTGAAAATACCTTTCAAACATGAAGATAAATTATTTATTTATTTATTATGTGTTCATTTTTTATTTTTTATGGATGAGGTCTTGCTCTGTTGCCAAGGCTGAAATGCAATGGCATGATGATAACTCTCTGCAGCCTTAAACTCCTGGGCTCAGGTGAGCCTCCTGCCTCAGCCTCCTGAGCAGCTGGCCACTACAGACATGTACCACCACAACTGGCTAATTAAAAAAAAATTTTTTTTTGTAAACATGGGGTCTTGCTTGTTGCCCAGGCTTGTCTCAAACTCCTGGCCTCAAGCAATACTCTTGCTTCAGCCTCCCAAATTGCTAAGATTATAGTCATGAGCCACAACACTCAGCCAAAACCTTTTTTTAGACAAAGAAAAGTGAGAGTTTTTGGCCAGCACACCTGCGGTACAAGATATGTTAAAGGAAGTTTGTCAGGCAGAAGGCAAATGATATCTGATACAAACTGGAAAGCTACAAGTAAAGCTGTTTTTATTCACTGATGACATGATCAAGTGTGTGGCAAATCCTCATGAATCTACCAAAAAACTACTGGAACTAATAAGTGATTTTAACAAGATTTCAGGATACAAAATCAAAATGCAAAAATTTATGTACGTTATGTATGTACTTCTATATGTTAGCAATAAACAAATAGAAATTGAAATTAAAAATAAGATAGTATCATTTCAATAGCATTCCAAAACATGAAATACATTGGTGTGATGGTTAATTTTATGTATCAACTTGACTGGGATACAGGATGCCCAGATATTTGGTTAAACATTACTTTTGGGTATGTGTATGAGGGTTTTTGGTTGAGATTAACATTTGAATGGATAGACTGAATAAAACAGATTGCCTTCCCCAATGTGAATGGGCCTCATCTAACCCAATCTATTGGAGGCCTGAATAGAACAAAAGGCAGGGTAAGGGAGAATGCACCCTCTCTGCCTGTTTTCAAACTGGGGCATCAGTCTTCTTCTGCACTGAGACTGGAACTTAACTCATCAGCTCTCTTGGCTCTCAGACCTTTGAACTTGGACTGGAACGTACACTGTTGGTTCTCCTGGGTCTTTGTGAATGGCAGACGGTGGGACTTCTCAGCCTCTATAATTACATTAGCCAATTCCAATATATATAAAGTTGATTTTGGGGTTAAAGTAAATAAAATATGTGCAAGACCTCTATCCTGAAAACTAGAAACATTTGTTTCTGAAATTAAAAAAGACCTAAGTGAATTGATTTACCTTGTTTGTGGTTTAGAATGTTCACTATTGCTCTGATTTCAGTTCTCTCCAAAATGATTTCTAGATTCAATGAAATTCCATTAAAAGCCCAAGCAGACTTTCTTATAGAAATTTGCAAGCTGATTCTAAAATTTATATGTAAATCTAAATGCTCCAAATAGCCAAAACAATTTTGAAAAAGAAGAACAAAGTTAGAAGACTTATACTTACTGACTTTAACACTTACTATAAAGCTAGTAATCAAGTCAGTGTGTGATTGGCATAATTTAGACACATAGATCAATGAAACACAATAGAGAAGCCAGAAATAGACCCATATATATTAGGTCCATTGATTTCCAATAAAGATGCCAAGATAATTCAATATGGAAAGGATTACTTTTTCATCAAACGGTCTGGAACAATTTGTTATCTATATAGAAAAAATGAACCTCAATCCTTACTTTGTCATATACAAGAGTTACCTTGAAATGGATCATAGTCCTGAATGTAAATTTAAACTATAAAACTCTTAGAAGAACCTTTATAACCTTGAAACAGCTGAAACTCTCACACACTGCTGATGGGAATATAAAATTGTACAACCACTTTGAAAAATAGCTTTGGCAGTTTTTTATAAAGTTAAACATGCACTTACCATACGATTCACCAATTCCACTCACGTATTTGTCCAAGAGAAACGGAAGTGTATGTCCACATAAAGAGTTGTACACAAATATTCCTCTCACCTTATTTAAAGTAACCCAAACTGGAAACAACACAAATGTCTACCAACAGGTGAATATAGAAATAAAGTGTTTAACAATGGAATGCTACTCAGCAATAAAAAGGAATAAATTACTTAAACACGTACCAACATGCATGAATCTCAAAATGAATGTGGTAAGTGAAAGAAGTCAGACAAAAAAGAGTAGATGTTGTATGAGATTCTATGACATGAAGCTATAGAAAAGAAAGACATATATTTATAGCAAGCAAGTTGGTGGTTGCCTGGGGCCAGTGATAGGGTGAGATCGACTGAGAAGGGGCTTAAGAGAATGACCTTTTGAGTTGATGAAAATGTTCTGCATCTTGACTTTAGTGTTGGTAATGTGTGTGTATACTATTTGTCAAAACTCATAGAATATACTCTTAACATGAAATATATAAATTACCCCTCATTAAAATTGCACTTGTGTGTAGTAGCTCTGTTTTGAGGGGCAAGGTCTTGGAGTCAGTAAAGGGAAACTATAAAGGTGTTGACAATTTCTCCATTGTATAAAGCCCGTTCCATATTGGGCACTGTGTCAGGCATTCCTGCGACTTTTGGCTGTGATACAAAGCAACTTCCCCCTTAAAAACTCTCTAAGACCAAGAGACAGGGGTTCTTTGCTAGAAGTCCCAAGCCGGACCCAGAGGAAGGTGCTTACATGGCCTGTTCCAGCCATGGAGGATCACAAAGGAGTTTAACTTACTACCTCCTCTCCCTAAGATGATAGAGGGAGTGTGTTAGGTTGGTCCGCTGGCTCAGACTAAAGCAATGGGGACTCTTAACATTTAAAACTGATGCCACTGCTAACGTAGTGCTTGAGTGTAACCAAGGCCCTGCCTTTCTGTTTCAATTTCCTCTGTGGTTATATGAGACCAGGTATGACAGTCTATTATATGTGGAAGGCTAGCGTTGCCAGATTTTAATTTGGGGAGTACAGAACATAATTTTGACTAATTGGTCCAGTAGGAGCTGAGGTAGAATCTATACAACTCTGCCTGTCTGTGGCAAGGAAACAGGAGGGGAGAGAGATTTAATCAACCTTCACCCAGACAGCCCGTTGACAGAGTTCTAGGCTGACTTAATCAATGTACTTATTTCTCAGGTAAGACCTCAAAACTATTTGGATCTGATTTCACTATCCTTCATCCCGTTCACGATATTATACTCGCAAACTAACGAGCCTGGAATTCCCTTTCAGGGCGTGCAAAAGAGAAAAACATAAAAGCACACACTTTCTTCTTGTCCAGGCTGAAGTGGAGAAATGGGACAAGCGCACACAAGTTGTGACTCTGAGTCTACTTAAGCATCACTAGTGTCTAAGTCATTTTTCAGTCCACGATGAAGTTAACGATTAAGATCTCACGGGCATCCAGAGTCAATGGCAACCACAATGGGAATGATGAACTTGAGGACTGAATTCACTTCCGCTGTTAATCACAAGCCCACCGCTCTCCAGAGGAGAAGCAAAAGTGAAGAAGTCACTGAATATTATAATAGGTTCCATATGTTATTTTAAAGAGGGCTTAGAAAATAATTAGCCTTAAAGATCACCATACTTCCGTGGCAAAAATTTACATATGGGACTAAGACGTGAAAGAACCGACGGTGTCGAAATTTTGCTTCCGTTTTCCGCCACTTCTTTTTAACGGTGGGATAACGGTTTCTTTAGCTCTCGGAGGGCGGAGCAGAGGAAGCGTGATGGGCACCAGAGAACGGGGAGGAGATGGCCACGTAGAATGTGAAGGGAGGTGGCAGCAGCTGACGCTCAGCTTTCGGAGATAAGGTTGTACGGATAAGGAAGCACAAATTTCAGATAATGCTTTAGGCCTTCCTCCCACTGCCTTGGGATAGAGTCAGTGTTTCTCCCTAAGCATTAACGTTAACAAAGCCAAAAATTAACATGGCTACAATTCTGTGAAAATTTTGAAAGGCCATGACTGAAAAGGAAAGCTTTGTTCCAAGTCAGAGAAATCGGTTTTCAAATTTGGACTCTGCTGTGTGACCTTGGGCAATCCACTTAATTTCTCTGAGCTTCGGTTTCATCTGAGTGGGGAATTCATGCTGAATCTCACAGAGTCCTCAATGTGCATTTCTCTCTTCTAACATCTATCCTGTCATTTTGAGATATGTTCTATCATTTTGGAATGTATCTCCTTCTCCTCATGTGATGGTGTGGAATTCTCAGCAATGTGTATTAAGAACTCCCAGCTTGTAGGCCAGCTAGTGGAGGACACATGCGTATTTAGCTGTTTTTCCCTGCCCCACACACACCTGGCACCATGATTAGGCCACAGCTAAGTAAAACGTTAGGACCTTCTTCCTTCCTGTGCATAACATGGTGCTGGGTGAGATGTAAGCAAACTACATGTCCTGTCTCTGCCATCTTGCTGCAGTGAGTAAGTCAGATTGACCCATTGATGACCAACCCCACCAACCCCCAAGCCAGGAAGTCAGGGATGCTAAATCTTCAATTTGCACAATGGCTATTGTGCTAAGGGTCTGAATCCAAGACACGATCTTAGTTCAGTTTCTACTTTGGTTTATTGGAAATGGCCAAGTCAACCTGTGGCCATGAAAACAAAAATGGAGAAAAGTGAAAAGTCCTGTAAAAGTTTGAGGAGGGAAAAATAAAGAGAAAAGAAACTGCAACCTAGTTAGAACGAAACGGTAACACAGAACGAAATGATCCTCTTTCCCTTCAGACGGATGTGGGAACGGATTTCATTCGGACTCTGAAACTAAAGCTGACGCCCAACTGAATGCTCAGACTCTAGGTTCCACCCACCCCTCACGCTTTGGTATTGAAATTGAGGCATTTCACAAACTTGGCTGTCAAATACTGTCCATGTGTGGAAAAACGGCACATAAAATGGGCCAATTAGAGCACAGCTGTATCTGTCAGAACTCTAACCCTTAACCTTAGCAAAAATATAATCTAGGATCAAACACAGAAGCCTGGCAGATGTCCACGAGTCATGTAAGGCAGGCTTTGAAAAGACCGTGACGGACGGCTGGTGCTGTTCTGAAGCCCTGATGAGAAATCCAGACTCGGTCCTGCTAGGAATATCTACAATTTTAAAGAAAAAGTAGGTTCTAATGCAGTGACTATTTAATATATCCCAGCGAAGTCCTCCCCACAGGCTGAGTTGAAAACACTCCTGACCCTGTTGCTATGCAAAGCAGTTTCCAAGTATGTTTTGAAAACCTGTTTGAAATTTGAGAATGGAATTAGGTTTTCTACTGCCTCATTTAGGCTTACGACCTTTTGGTTCACTCCAGAATAATGAGAGGGTTTCATTTCTAATGGACTGTGGAGGTTAGATTCAATAGCTGCTTCTCCTCTAGTACGGATGCATTCTCTGTGGTACAGCACACCCTCAAAGGGCTTGAAATTAGAGGAAAAAAAAAAACATGGAAGAAATGAAAAAAAGAAATTGGAATGTCCTTATAGGGTTCGCTAAGAGACAAATGGGCTCTCATTAAGAACAAACTATGTCTTCTTTAATATATGTGAAGCATGACCAACATAGCAGTTTTTACTGAATTTACTGATAAAAACGTCACTATGCTATGACAAGCTTGAGCCTTTGGGAGGGTGTGTTAGAATTCCCTAAAATTTGGCTTTGACTTTGTGTTCACTCTGGACACACAGGTCACCAGGGGAAAAGCTCACAAGACCTGTACGAGAGGCAGAGTCAGGAAGCAGCATTGCTAGAGGTTTTCCCTTCTTGGTTTCATTGTCTCCCAAAGTTCCCGTGTTCTTCTGGGTCATTGAGTTTTTTATCCCACATGGGAAAGGTTTGCTGTGTTGAGCCGGTAGTAGAACTGACTCTCACCAAGGCACACGTTTTCCTGCCTCTCCCCTGCTGGATGAGTATTGGACCCAAGCCTTTGGCCTTAGCACAGCTTATGGGGGTTTATTCCTATTCCAGAGGTCAAGATCAGGGAAGGAACAACATAGCTAGATGGGAATACAGATGCTCTGAATATAAAACTCCTTGGCCCTAGTCTTGCAAGTTGACGTTCAGCAACTTGGTATTTAGCAACACTAACTTGATCACTCCATGAAACTACTCAAAGAATCCTCTGCGTGGGGCGAGGTGTTATTTGATCTGATGAGAGAGGAATGATATTTAGCAGTATATGGTGTAAGTGAAAATCGTGGTGTCCTTGCTATTGGAGACTGCGAGAGAGGATCAGGACTGGCCTAGAGCCAGCTCTCTCTACATGCCTGTCCCAGAAGGGTTTTCTTGAAAGAGATGCCCCCTATCGGGACCTTCCATTTTCTTATGGCCTAGTAAAGTGGCTGCAATTAAATGGATTAAACTTCTGTGTGTGGTAGAGTAAAAGACTAAGATCAGATTGCCGTCTAACATGAAATGTGTTAATAAAAAGACTGTCCACTTGGAAACTAGTTAAAATGATTTTCTGCATTAACTGGTAAACTAATTTAGTTCCCCGGAATCTAACATTTTCGGATTTTTGCATTCCTCCTGTGAGAAGCCTCCTTCTGAATCCTTTCAAGAGCTCAGATTCCCGCTTTTCAAACATCTACACGATGCTTTTGCTTTTTCTATTTTGTAAATGGAACATTGACTATTAAAAGGATAGCAGTGGAGTGGAGCGGGAAGGGCCTAGCTCTGGGGTCAGGATGACTTCAGAGAAACCCTGGGACTTATTCCTTAATCTCTCTTGATTCGAACTTGTCCCGAGGCCGTTCTGAAGATGAACTGAGGCTTGCAAAGTGCAGCTGAGCACCCGGCACGGCCAATGCTGAATGCACTGTGGTGGCAGGTCATGTCCATGTTGCCGTTGTCATTGTTGGGAACTAAAAAGGATGGCTGCGACTCAAATCAGCTTAAATTCCTTCAACTCGAAGATAAAAATTAGCCTGTGTCTATTGAACTGGGTGATGCTGTCCTAATGATTTTTGAATTTTCCCCCCATTCAGCCAGTTGAAGCTGGCGTTTACAGAACTGTGAAACATTTGAGCCCGGGACAGTCATATTTTACAGTTTTGTTTCATTTTAAGCTTTCAAGCAACGTAATCACTAAGCTTTTTTATTGTAATAAAAAGACAGGCCATAAAAAATTCAGTCTCCTGGAATCCCCTCTATCTCTCTGAATGCTGAAGGATGTTTTGCGATCCCAGCTCTGTTCTGTTTAGATTTCCTCTCCCTCCCCCACGTCTGTCTTTGCAGATTTGTTACCAGACCGCGGCACTGAATGGAGACCAGGAAGGGAGCCCGACTGTTTTCCTTGTGTTGGCTCTCTGCGCTGAGCAGGAATTGCTGAGCAAAGAGCAGCATTTCTCCAGGGAGGTTCACAAGGGTACAAACTCGCTCTGGGCTTTTCTTTTTTTTTTTTTAATTATTAAAAACTTCTGCCAAATACTGTCTGTGAGGGGAGGGAAAGTACAAAGTTCGAAGTCCAGTTGGACCAGCCTTTTAAAAACATTAATGCAAATAAAGGAGGAATGTCTTGCACTTCTTTAATTTTCTACACTTAACAGGAGACAGTTGCTCTTAGAGAAAGTCTCTTCTAATTCCACAGACACTATTGTGCAACCTTGCTCAGCATTTGGGGAGACACTACATAATTAAAATTCCTTTGAAAATGGTTGCCCAATGATTGACATTTATTCCAAGATACATCGTAATGGTAAATGCTCAATCCCTTATTCCAGTGAAGTTTTTTTTAACAAAAAAAGAAAAAGTGATTTTTGAAAAGGATGATGCAGTTTTGTAAAAAGTTGAAGCAGTATAATAAATTTATGTCTAATCTGGCTCTCAAAGAGCTGGCAGTCTAGCAGCGGAGACCGGAGTAAGTTGTGAAAAGTGAAGAAAGCAGCATGCAGGATATAAGTGAGTTGCCTTCGATAGGCTAGAAATGCTGTCAAGATTCCAGACAGACAGAGACAATGCGGATCTTACTTCCTGGCACGTTGACTTAGACTGTCACTTCAAACACAGCCACTGCTTGGTATTGCTGTGATGTGCCTCCTTCCCCAGGACAGCTGCTGCCCAGCACTCGGAGTCTCTCTCTGTGCCGTCGCTTCCTGGATTCCCTCCCGTCTGATGTCTGTGTGTGCCCCAGTTTCCACTCTGTAGAGTAATCTTTGATTCTGGACAGCTAGTTCCCTCCCTGTTTTTAGAAGGAATAGGCTGGGGAGACCACTATAATGTGCCGCCCACCACTGGGAGGCTGTATCTTGAGATCTTCCTGGATCCTCCAGTGTGTAGACATCACAATAGCAATCATGATTAGTGAACTCCACCGCAGAACCAGGATTTGGATGCTAAGGATTGGCGAGCAGGTCCAAACACCGGCTTTACAAAACCTCAGCAAACTTACAACTGAGTGCATGTCAGAGAGTTTTGGATCATCTCCGAATAGTCAAAACTCACATTATATCCACGAATGCAAAGGAGCTAAAATAAAGTTTGTTTGATTTTTGAATAATATATGAATAATGTGGGAATAAGTACAATATGTGACACACAGAAATCACCTTTCACTGTTTTGTTTAGTAGTGTAAGTCCCTCAGCTCTACTGGAAAAATAATTAAAGTCATTCAGCGCGTATGAGTTTTACTTTCTACATCTGAGGGCGGTGAGTGCTTTATTTTATAACTGTGTAGGGGATCTCAGCAGTCTTGTAGTCTATTTGTTTTAAGGACGAGGAAACTGAGGCTAAGAAAGGTGAAATGGCTTGCCGAGTGGTTACATAGAGAATGAACTATAGCCTCATGATTTGAACCCAGATCTTCTGACTAGAATTTCTGTACTTTTTGCACCGTGAAATTCTCAACCTTTGGGTAAAACTAAAATGCAAAGACTGTTCTTTTTTTTTTTTTTATTTCAGCATAATATGGGGGTACAGATGTTTAGGTTACGTGTGTTGCCCTTGCCCCCCCTCCCCCCCCTCAGTCCAGGTTTCAAATATGTCCATCCTATTGCGTGGTGCACATTGCACTCTTTAGCCTTCTAGGAGGAAGAGTTGAAGGTCGTAGGAAATAAAGATAAACAAACCAGTCTTATCTGGACAGCATCTGAGCTCATCAGGAAGAAGAATGAGGAGGAGAGAAGGTAGGAGGAAAGAAATGGCAGAAAAACAAATAATCACGGAAAGGGACTGCAACAGGGCAAATGCCAGACATTTTCAAGATTAGAAAAAAATCTGCGGCGAGTGTAAAAAAAAAATCAAACGATTTCTTCAGGCAGAAGCAAGAGTTTATGTGTGTAAAGGGAAAAAAGCAGAAATATTGTATTATTAACACCTATAATGGAATCTGCAGGGGCAGAAGAAACACAGGATCCTAGTAGATAAAGATAAGACCCACCGAACAATTCTAGTAAGATTCTGAATTTGAAACCCATTTTTTCCCTTCCAAAGTGTTTAAAGAGAAGGGGAAGGAGGAAAAAAATAATGATTTATGAGGGATGTCTCATATACTATGTATTATCATCAGAAGGAAAGTCAAATTTAATAAAGTACAGATTGACTTATCAAAGTCCAGCACTGGAGTTAATAAAATAAATAAAGATTTGAGTGAAGTTGCACCCTAGCATTGGTTTTTAAAGCCATGTTTCAAAAAAGGGTATCCGTGGGAGTTACGGATAATTTTTATCAAATGGCAAGAACAGACACTAATAATGGCACGTTTTTTGTGTTCTTAGATTGTCACTTAATACTTAAGTTTTCAAGGTTAGCCTCTGCGAAGCTGCCCCTTGACTTTTGGTCCCTAATGATCACTGAAGCCATCAGCTGGGTCCTTTGTGATGACCACGGAAAATGTTATGACTTTCAGTCAATACTTATTTTTGAAGGAACAGAAGAAATTAAGTTATTATGATTATGTTATAGATATGATATCATAAGTATAGTGCTAGTAAATATTTTGAAAAGAAGACCACAGACCTTAAAAGCACTAATTTTAAATAAATACATTTATTTGAGGGAATATATACTTTCTCATTGATAATGATCATATTATAATTATTTTCACCATTTTTTAACTGCTAGTAATTTCTTCTAAGGCAGCTAAGATTTATAAATTTTGATTATGATGGTCTTTGGATTTAACTTAATCTTAAAAATCTTAATAAAAAACCCTTGGGCTTTGGTGGAGATGTTAGTGCTGTGGGACTTGAAGGCAACATGACCTCAATAACCCTCGCATGGTTTTTCTCATCTGCAGATCATTTCTCAGTGTCAAGCAAGAGCATCTTTCTTCTATTCTATCAGACTTGTCTTCCCTGTTTTAATTTTACTTCTCTGCTTCATGCAGTAAAGATAGTGCACAATCACAGCCCTTTTGCAATCAGAAAAAAGTTCCTGAGCAATTTTCTTTTTTAACTTTTGAGAAAAATTTTGTCTCTGTGTTCTTTTTTTTTTTTGAGACGGAGTCTTACTGTGTTACTCAGGCTAGAGTGCCATGGTGTCAGCCTAGCTCACAGCAACCTCAAACTCCTGGGCTCAAGCAATCCTTCTGCCTCAGCCTCCCAAATAGCTAGGACTACAGGCATGTGCCACCATGCCCAGCTAATTTTTTTCTCTATATTTTTAGTTTTCTAGCTAATTTCTTTCTATTTTTAGTAGAGACGGGGGTCTTGCTCTTGCTCAGGCTGGTCTTGAACTCCTGAGCTCAAATAATCCTCATGCCTCGGCCTCCCAGGGTGCTAGGTTTACAGGTGTGAGCCACCGTGCCCGGCCTGTTTCTGTGTTCTTTAATCAGATATTTGCCTTTATATACATACAGCTTCCTTTCTCCATCTCACTCCCAGTGTAAGACTGATTTTATCATCCAGTGGTTTAAACAAAATTCTGTTTTGGATATCAGGTGTTTTGGGTAACAGATTTTCAAAACTAATTTCTGAAAGAGCTCATAAAGCTTATGATATTTTAGATCAATTCTTAACTAGAACAGAAAATTTCGCTTTTGGGTTTACAGTGATTTCTTCTTATCCAATGGTACTGTTGAATGGGCTCATGTTAATGATACTTTTGTGGAGCCTGGCTTGTAAGCCTTTACTGTAGGTTTTAGGGAAGAAGACAGTAGTTCAACTCTACGATGTGCAGCACATCAGAGGTAGAGGAAGGTTTACATTTGCCTCCTGTTTTAATTTTAACAAAATAATGTCTCTATCACATAGACTTCTAGCTCTTTTTAGGGGAGTACGTAGGAAATCGATAATACATGAATTATTTAAAGAAGTATGGAATGAAACCTTAAGATCTGAAGAGGAAAGGCAGGTCAAGAGCAGGACTGGCTGTGTAATTTGTGGGGCTCAGTGCAAAATGAAACTGCAGGGCCCCTTATTCAGAAATTAAGAATTTCAAGGCAGCAACAGCAGAGCATTAAACCAAGCATGGGGCTTTTCTGGGCATGGAGCTCCGTGTGACTGTTTAGGTCAGGCACCGATAAAACCTACCCTGGTCAGAAGTGGAGATGGCAGTAAAAAGGAAAAGGAACCATCCATGTCCCCATGATGTTTCCCTCCCTCTATCTATCCCACCCTTACTGTGTACTCATTAGATATGATCATCTCTCAAGGGGCGCT
>CAUYSK010024373.1:0-75405 GCA_963575035.1 Avahi laniger
TCATCCGCGCCCTTGCGAGTGCAGTCAGCGGAGGTGAGGCTGAGTGAGTGAGAACCGTGTAAATGCCTCAGGCTAGCTCTCAGTTCTCAAAGTGCGCTTGAATACCAGACTACTACATCTCAAACCTTAAAGGGCAAACAAGCCACCTGGATATCTTACTAAAATGCAGATTCTGATCCTGTAGGACTTTGGCGGAGCCTGAGTTTCTGCATTTCCCAGCAAGCTCCCAGGTGCCACGGATGGTTGCTGGTCCGTGGACCACACTTTGAGCAGTAAGGCCATAGCCTGTCACCCTAGCTCCTGCCATTCCTCTCCAGGCATGGAGGCCCCAAGATGACATGAGATGGCAGCAGTGGAGCTGCCCACCCCTCAGTATTTTGCCTTTTATTGTGTGATCATCTCTCCCCAGTGAAAGTAACTCTAGAGTTTAAAGACATTTTCATGCTTGGGCCCTAAACGAAGCCCATCGATTAACCTCAACCTCACCTGAAGAAACAGTGATCATCCCATAGCTCCAGACTTCTAAATCATTCCAAGGATTTTTTTAACCAGAGGAGATCTTTTTGAGACCCCAGCCCCCCAATATGATTTGGGCCCTATGTATACAACACTGTCATTGTCTTGGAGCAGATGAGGGGTTTTTGTGTTCTGTTTTAATTTGCTTCATTTCATTCTAGTAGTTTCTAGCCAGGGAAGATTTTGCCTCCTTAGGGACATGTGACAATATCTGGAGACATTTTTGGTTGTCACAACTGGCTACTAGCTTCTTGTGGGCAGAGGCCAGAGATGCTACTTGTCATCCCACAACGCACAGGACAGAGCCCTACAACAATGGATTATCCTGCCCAAAATGTCAATGGTACCACTGTTGAGAAATCCTGCTATCTTCTGAAAGATCTAAAATTAAATGAGATAATATATGCAAAGCCCTTTGCACGGTGTCCGGCACACAGCACACGCTCAGTAAAAGAAGGCTTTGTTATGCTTTTGGCCTCCCGATCAAAGGCACCTGATCACTTACCTCTCAAAAAAGCAGCAGAGACACTGTACTGAAATCAGAACCCGGCCCCAGAGATCAAACTCACCTGGCTCCTTTCTGCTGGGTGGAAGGTCAGGAGCTCGCCCTTCTCACCCTCTGCTCCACAGGCATAAGCAGGGGTTTCGGAATAAATATTCCATGCTCTTCTGCATGCCCACTTAGTCATATTGAGAATACAGCCCTGACAACTGGATACCCTGCGATAAGGCCAAAGGACACTAATAAAGGTCTCAAAGACGAAATTGCTTGGAGAGCAAAGTAACAACTGAGGAGGGAAAACTGCAGCCTTTGATTCGATGATGAATTTTGCATAAAGGGCTCCATATTACAGCACACCAGAGACCATACTGCCACACGCTCTGCTTCCATTTTTTATGAGAAAATGGAAAATGGGGGGGGGGGAATCCAAACTGATATTAGGGGAGTATTCAGGGAAATAAGTTCAAGCATATATCTTGATTTGAGCACATGAGCCCAAGCCATTTATATTTGATAGCACAGTAAAAGCTTGGAGCTGAAAAGAAGCATCTAGTCCAATCCTTTCATCTTCCAGATGAGCAAATGGAAGCATCTGGGTTCAAGTAATAGGTCCCATACCATCAGCCTTGCAGTGGCCGACTTGGGAAGAGGAACAGGGCTTATCCCTTTGTCTAACTCTAGAAGGAAACTTGGAGTTCTTCTTTTCCAAGGACACTCTTGTCTCTGGGATCGTGAAGTTCATTCATTCATTCAAACGTCAGCTACCGAGCACTTACTATGTGCCAGACGCCACTCTCGGTACTTGGGCTACGGAGGAGAACAGGACAGGTGCCTGTCCCTTGTACGCTTACATTCGCGTAGGCAACACAGTCAATAAACAAGCACACAAATAAATTATGCAACATCGCTTCATACAGTGTTCTGAGGGAAATAAAACAGCACATTGTGACAGAGAGTGACCGACAGGGGAAGGACAAATAGGAGGGCCTCTCTGGGGGCAACATTCACGATGAGAAGGACTCGATCATGTGGAATTCAGAGGGAAGAGGGTTCTGGTCAGCAGGAACAGCAATTGCAAACACCCTAGGCAGGCAGGGGCTGCAGCGTGAACAGGAAGGACACCCGTGGCTGGAACAGAGTGGGCGAGGGGGAGATGCTGGAAGGGGGGTCAGTAGTGGGCAGAGGCAAGTTGCTGCAGCTGCAGGGACTTGCCCCAGGTCCCCCTGGAAGGTAGAAACAGGACTGAGATCAGAAGGAGGGCCCAGGCTCATAAGTCTTTGTGGCTCTGTGTCAGCCGTCCATCGTGGGGACCTTATGTTGAGTCAGCAGATCGGTTGCAGGAGGTGCCACACTGGCCCCCAGACACGCTGTGCTCACACTCAGGACCCGGCAAGGGACAAGCTTCCAAAGGCCAAGGAGTCCCCAGAAGCAGAGTGACCTGACAGCACTGAGACGGAGAGCGGCCCCTCCCTTCCCTTTAGAAGGGACTCGAACAAGCTTAGTCAGTCATGAATCTGCCCTGCCAGCCCAGAGGACGGATTCGATCGAGTCTAAGGCTAATTTTTTAATCACTATCATTAATATTTAATTAATCAAGAACTCTCAAATACGTTTTCCTTGTTAAAAAAAAAAAGAGAGAGAGAAATAAAAGAAAACATGGTCCCTATGGCTAATGTCCCCTTAGACTCCTCTCCTCTGATCCTATCGTCCTATCAGCCGCCACTTCTCTCCTGCTATGATTATCGGTTGGGTGAATATCCTTCCGGACCATTTCTTATGCCTTTGCATGGAAACCTCACCAAACAGTAAGTCTGGAGTAGCTATCCAGGTTAGTACATAAACACCCACCCCATTTGGCTAATTGCCGTGTTACATTCCTTGGTATGACATGCCACCATTTAACTTCCTATGAATTGTAATTTAGACCGTTTCTGATTCTTTTTGTATCACGAGAAATGCTGAAATGAAATCTTCTCCTTGTACCCTGTGTGAGTGTTCCTCTATGGTAGACGGAGGACTTAACTCTCAGATACAATTCACAAATGGAAACTGAATGGATTGTAGGAATTTCTAAGCACCACCCTCATGGACTCACTGCATGATTTCAGCCAGTTCCCAACTTCTTTGGAACTCTGTGCAAGGAGGAACTTAAGTCTTTGATGAGCGCTAAACTCCTTCTTGCATCCTACCACTCTGTGATTTCAGGTACTAAACCCGTGGCGCTCAATCACAGGTAGAGGGTCGATGCCCTTTCAGAGGCTATAGAGTGTCAACAGGAGGGTATCACTGAGGGTTGCAAGATGTCAAGGTCACAGGGTGCCACCCCAGGCCGTGGAATTCACCATAAGGGCGTTGCTGGGGAAATGACTAGCACACCCACAGCCATTGGCTTCTGCCTGCCCTTTCCCAGTCCTTTCCAGGATATTAGGGAACATGATGTCACCTTCTGCAAATTCTGTGTGAATGCCTCAATCTGAATCACTAATTTATAATGAGATGAAAGAAAAGTAACTACAACCTACTTTACATATTCTTTAGTTTACAAAGCCCATGGCTCCTCGTGCCATTTCTGGAACAACCCTGAGATATATTCCAAAAAGGAATAATTACAATCCATAACAATGAGCAGTGAATACTGTTATTCATTACAGCTTAATAGACTGAGACACAGATAATTAACTGATTGCCCAAGCTCTCACAGCTGGGAAGTGAGGGCAAACGTGGAACCCAGATGTTCTGATTCCTAATTCTTTTCTCTTGCACAGGACAACATTGGGCCTCCCTGTTGCATGGCTATGGAGACCCATCCATGACCCTGACCAACTGGGAGAGCCATGCGTCCTCAGCAGATGCTGAAGGACTGACTGCAAGACCATACTCAGAGACAGAATTTAGGTCTTAAAGATCCAAATGAGTAAAGAGGAAAGAAAATCAAGCTTGGGGGAAGAGGACACGGGAATTAATTAACTGAACACTAAGATGAGATGAGTAAGTCCATGTTGTCTGAAAGGCTTTGACTTCACTGGTTAATTAGAGATACTATTCAGGACGCTTTAGCTAGACTGGCCATGGAAGGCCTTTCTAGAGAGCAGCAATTAAGCTAAGACCTAGAGGATGAGGCGGTCCCAGCTTTGCAAACAGAAGAGCAACCAGGTGTAGGGAAGCGTGACTATAAAGTTCCCAAGGTGGACAAACTCAGTGGAAGGCCAGAGACGTTCCTCCGTCAGGGAGCCGAGGGGCAGGGGCGGGTGGAGACATGAGGTGAAGTGAGCCCCTTAATGACTGGCCTGGGTGGTCAGTGTGAGAGGAGCTCCGAGCACCGACTCAGGAAGATGCGACTGGAGGAAGCTGGGGGAAACCACTAGCTCTAAGCCAGGGAACAGCAGACGTGGGCACCACAATCAGGAGAACGGAAGGCAGAAAAGAAAACGTTGGTGAATGATGAGTAGCACTCAGACCCCTAACCTGCGAAATGGAGTAGGGTGGAGTGTTCCCTAACGTTCCTTTTAGATGGGGTCTACCAGCAAGGAGCTGAGCCCAGAGAAGGTCAGCCCAGGAAACGGCAGGGCTGAGCCCAGCTCTCCGATCTCCCCAGTTCCTACCCAAAGCTGGCTGCAGCCCAGCTCCTTCCTTCTGCTGGAAGAGCGACCATCAGGAAGGAGGCTCGGGCTGTGGCCGGATGTGAGGCCTCGGAGAAACCCCGCGGTGGGGCCATCTGCCTGGCGCTCCCCCGAGCCAGTACCGCAGCCCCCAGCGCTCTGATCTCCAAGCCAGTCCCTTTGTTCCCCCAAGAATCTTCCCAGAGATATTGGGAACCACTCTGATTTTTTTTTTAAACATCTCTCCACAAAACAATGTGAGGAACAAGAGAAAATTCATGGCCCCATCACAAAGCAATTTCAGCCAGAAAATCAGGTCTGAATCCTGCCACTGCCCCTGCATTTCAGGGCTCCCCCCGGGAGGAAAGGGAGGACAGACATGGAGGTAGGGAGCACCATGCAAAGCGCCATCTCCTGCAGGGACGTTCTTCGTTCTTTGTTCAGGGCCTGGGTCTCAGCACAAACCAGTGGTGCTCCTGGGGGAACAGGGTCCCCACACCAACCTAGAACACAGTCAGATCTTCTGCCCAACTGCAAACACAGGGCACTTCATGGATACTGCAGACCAAGAACATTAGAGTGAAAAGAACCCTCAGCAACCATCTTATGCAATGGTCCATTTCTAAATATGGAAACTGAGGCTCACAGAGGGTCACCTAACAAGTCAGTTAGGTTGTTCCAAGGCAAAGAATAGCTAATGTGAATTGAGCAGTTACTAGATGCCTGAGGCTGTGCTGCGCCTGTTCTATCTGTTGTTGCTTTTGATGCTCACAGCGAGGCAGGTGCTGATCCATGCGTACATGTGAGGAACCTATGGCTCAGAGAGGTTAAGTCACTTGTCAAAGATCACACAGCTGTACACGGTAGAACCAGGACTCTAATCCTGACCATTTTACCCCACTGCCGCTGGCTTCCTCATAGCCTGCTGCACCAGGGAGTGTGACCCGGATTTCTGACCTCCCAGCCCAGGAGAACCATTTGGACCCCAAGCCTGTGAACCCTGAGAACGTGGTTTTCCATGACCACCCGCGCCGCACTCAGCTCTTCCACAAAGAAGCCATCAGACCCGACAGTGACATCCAGTCCTGCCTCCCTTGAACCTTGACTCTACAGCCCCTCCTTTCCCTCCCCCCACACCAACTCTGAGGATGGCTGTTCCTCCTTCTTCAATTCAGACGTCACCTGTCCGTGGAGACGCCGCTCTGCTAGTGTCTGTCCCTGTCCCTCTTCACTCACTTTACTGACCGTGATCCCAAGTCTGTGTGTGTATTCACGTGTTGTCTCTTCCCCATATTTCTGCCAGGCTCAGTGCCTGGCACAGAAGACACACTCAATCAGAAGTTGTCAAATAAACGAACAAATGAATGAATGAGCTAAAAAATGAGGGAAAGCCTGGCGGGGCGGCTCACACCTGCAGAAGGCTGAGACAGGAGGATCCCTTGAGCCCAGAAGTTGGAGACCAGCCTGGGCAAAATAGCAAGACCCCATCTCTACAAGAAGAAAAAAGAAAGGAAAAGAAACAGAAGAAAGAATATCTTAGTTCTTCTCCAAATGTCTGCCAACATCTCTTCCATCTTGAACTTGTACAAGTGGTTTTATTAAACCTACATAATCCAGAAATTTACCCTGATCCAAGGGCCTAGTAATTAGGTGTGTATAATTTCTATGCATTATAGATATATGTATGTGTGATATCTATATGAAATCGCATTTGTGGAAAAATGATTAACTATTTTACATGATACATTATGTGTATTCTATATATTCTGTATATTTTGAGTATTACATGTTACATATCACACATATGCCCACATATATACATTACCCTAAAGAACGTACTGTACATATTTTTGTGCAATTTTCTTTTTTTATTTAATCCCATACCATGAAAATCCTCCCCCGCCCCGCACTACCATCCGTAGATTGATCCCATGTTGTTAACAACTACATATTATTTTTTTTAAATAAAAATAAAATAAATCCCACTCTTGGCAAGATAGTCAAATGGGCTAGGTATGGCAGGGAGAAACAGGACCAGGATGAGGAGGGAGCAGAGAGGAGCGTACGATGGGGATGGAAGAAAGGCAACAGGAGAAGAAAAGTCAGGCGTTGGGGGCTGCATTGGTCAATAATCGCAAAGAGGGGACAGAAAGCGAGGAGAGCTAGAGATGACCCCAGTTAGGGACAGGAAGTCGGGAAAGACGGGAGCTCTTTGCAGAGAGGAAGCACAGGAAAGGCAGCCCAGCAGCAGCCCGTGAGGGCGAGGCCACAGCCATGGGTGAAACTGGCCCCCAAAGCTTTCCTCTTTCCCCTCTAAGAAGTCGGAAAATGTGTCTCCCAATGGTTTTGCCACATGGTTTTCCAACACCCAGGAGCATTTGCCAGTTTCCGAGTGGAACTTGTTTATCTCCATTTTGGAGTCTCAAAGTTCAAAACAAACTTCCAAACAAAGGGATCCTCTGCTCCGTGGTGCTCAGCTCCATTCTCCTGCAAGGACGGAGCCAACAACACCGCTGTCCTGATGACTTTCCCAGCCGAGTCCACAGAGAATCCCACCCCCAGCTTCCTCCTGCGTCTTTCCCACTGCCTCCGATTGTTGTGCACATCCTCATGGGTATAACTTTTTTGGCTTCTTTTAACCCTTTTCTCCCTATCCTTATAACTCTGCAGGGAAAATAAGATTGTTTCCCCTACATAAGCTTTCTAAGCCTTTTAGAGTGGTCCAAGTTCCAATGGTCTCTCCTAAGAGCTGATTTCATCAGCATCCATCTAGATGCATTATTAAAAAGAACCCTAGGCAAGAAGAACTAGTCAATTAAGCTCCTTATAGTTGGAAAATTCTGAGGCATATTTTCATGGCCACCGCTCTATGGAAAAGCCCAACTGGTCTCCATAAGTAGAGGATGACAGCATTGTCACTGACGACAGGTATAAGTGAGGGATGATACTAATAATTAGCATATATCAAGTTTTTATTTGCCATGCATTGCAATTTTAATACATACAGCAATCCAAAAGGTAATACTGCCATTGTACCCATTTTACAGGTGAAGAATTTGTGGCTTATGGAGGCTGAGTATCTTGCCCAAGGTCATGCAGCTAGTAAGCTGGGATTAAAAGTCAGTTAGGCTGGAAACAGCACTAACTGTTTAGGGAAACCATCGAGCTTCCTTAATTTATATTTTGCTTAGTTAATTGGCTCCCTGGTCCCCAAATTGGATGTGTGCTTCATGAGGGTAGAGCCCTTGTCTGTCCTGCTCACCACTATATCCCCAACAGCAGCACAGGGCCAAGCACAAAGTAGACACTAGGTAAATAATTGCTGAGTGAATGGATCAATGAATCCGTATCATGCTTTTATTTGACTATGTCCTGTAATCTGAAATTTTCTGAACATTGAGGCTTTGGGTGATAACTAAATATGTTCATGGGATAGTCCTGTTAATTTTACATGTCTAATTTATCTGAACTCTCTCCCAGAAAAATACCTTTTTCCGAGCATTAGAATCTTGCAAGTTACCTGCAACTTGGGGATTGAATAAGGAATCTCAATCTGAAAAGGTAGGGGGTCTCTAAAGTGATCTTTTGAAATAATCTAAATATTTATTAATCATTTAGTATGTTTTCAAAGCTGTTCTAGGCCTCTACCCTTTTCGATAGCAAAGGGCTCTCTATGAATCACCTGGAATACCTGTTTAAAATGCCGAGCAAGGGAATCCCATTTTGGCAGGTCCTTCAGGTGCTTGTTATACATACAAAACTTTGAGAACCACTGTGAGGGGATTAGGAGCCCCAATCCACTGGACAAAAATCCTAATAAGCTATCAAAATGTGTTTCAAGTCCATTGATCCTTTGGTTTATCTAAAGATTCTTTAATGGCTATCGCATCTTGGGGTCATGAGCTGTATCAATTCTTTCCACCCTAGGTAAGGTAGAAACATCATATTTATTTAAAAGGTATACTTTCCCCAGTTTTAATAAGAGGGTGGCTACCCAACCTTACCCTGACATCTCAGGCTCCAGTGCACTAAGTCTGTCTCACACATGACCACGCTAAAGTGGGAAGGTCTGGTCCCGTTCTGCCACAAGATGCTGTCCTGGACACTGTTCCCCTGTCTATAAGTTGAGGGTGTGAGTGTTCACAGCTCTTTGATTCTACACAGGCTCTAACTGGAGTCATTCTGTGGGCAGGGATCATGTATCCTCTCAGTCTTGTATTTCAGCATTCAAAAGTAATGCTTCTGTGACCATGAATTAGGTTCAGAAAGTCACAGGGTAAGTAGTCACAGGAATGTAAAGAGCCCCACCCCACCGGCTCCAGTTGTGATCACAAATATCCAAAGTATCAATTTCTACAATACACTCCTATAAGAAGTAATTACAAAAAAAAAAAAAAAAAACTTTGGAGCAAGAATTAGTTGACCACGCAAAGACTGAGGTGGACCTGTGAGGTTGGGTCTTGAGGCCACACGCCTGCTGTTCCCAGCCGGAGCCGTGGGGGTGCCTAGGCGCTCTATTCTTAGGCCTGCGTAATATTAGATCCAGAAAAGAGCTGGGTCATTCTGTCAGCAGATACTTATTGATACCGCCTATGTGTCGGGCACTGTGCTAGGTGTTGGGGGCCAGGAAGTGAACCCACTGACCGTCAAGACCCATTCTTTCATGGCGCTAACATTCTAGCGGGAAGAGAGGCGATAAACAACTCTAACGGATGAGTCAGTGACAGGAGACATCAAAGTTAGGAGGCTGGAGGAATCCCCGATGTCTCGTCCGCTTGTCCAGCTGCCACATCCCTCAGCGAGGAAGACGAGGCAGAGACAGCAGTGACCCACCTGCTCGAGACCAGACTGCACCGAGCTCGTCAGCAGGGCTGGGGTGGAAACTCTTCCTGCGAAGCCAGTCTTGCCTTCACAGCCCCTCCCAGTGATGTTTCTTTCCCCATCATCGAGCCCTTAGACCCCAGTATCGTGGAAGGAAAAACAAGCGCTCAAGCATCCCCTTGCTGGTCCCAGGACACGGGGTCCGTGCAGACCCCACCACGCCCCGGGACCAGGCAGAAGCCCAGCGGGGCGGGGCCTCGGACACGCGCCCGCGCGTCCAGCAGGTGGCAGCAGCGAGCAGCCGCGCCCCCCGCGCTGCCACCCCGCGAGCCCGCATCATGGATGTCGAGCTCTCCTATTTCGCTTTGCTCGCGCTGGAATTCGAGACCCCAGACGAGGACCAGGATTCATGAACGGGTCGCAGGGGCCGGGGCAGGGGCCTCTGGCTCCCGACGCTGGCCGAGAGGTGGGTCCCGGGGCGGGTCGCCGCTCCCGAGGCCGGGCGGGGACGCGCTGCCCCCGCCCTGCCTCCCTGTGGTCCACACCCCCTTTGGGCTCAGGAGCCGCTGGGCTGGAATAGTCCGGGGTGCGCGCGAGCAGGCGCTGCCAGCCCGGCTCCTGCCCGGGATTCGGGGCTGAGGAGCGGGAGGACCGAGGAGCCCGTGTCCTCCTCCTCCTCCTCCTCCTCCTCCTCCTCCTCCCCCTTGCTCACACCTGCGCCTATTAGTCCAGTCGCCTTCAAGGCCAGTGGTAGCTACAGCCCAGACGGAGAGGGGACAGCAGAGGGAGAGAGCACCTGAGGATACAGAGCTGGCACTGGACTGCCTTTTCACCCCCAGGTGATGAGTGCGGTTCGAAGAACGGAAGATTTAAAAAGCAACTCGGGCCTCCGTATTGAATGAAAGACCCAGTGCGAAGACATCACCATGAACACGAGCAGTAAGTGGATCCTCCTCTCCTTTGCCATGGGAACAGGGGTGGGGGCGGGAGGTGCAGGAGCCTGCGCCGCTGGGGCTGCCTGGAAGGAGGAAGGAAGCCTGGCATCTCCGGCTGGACAGATGACCCCCAGACTCCTCTTCGGTGCTTTTGGTGCTCCCTGGCAGAGGGACAGCTTTGGGGTCTGGCTTTTCATGGTCATGTTGCCAATATTTTATCAGCGGCGCCAGTTGCCTCTGCTCGGAAAGCTGCTTGTCTCCTTCTAGCAATGCCTGGGAAGGCCTAGAAAGCAGTCGTGTGGCCATTGTCTGGCTGTGGGGGCTCTGAGGAGACCTCCCTGCACACATCTGGAGCACCATGGAGGGCCCTGCTTGTCCCGGAGCTGGGGAGAGCAGGAGGCTGGCTTGCAGGCGGGCAGGCCGGGTGTGGGCAGGCAGTGGGATGGGAAACAGCAGTTTAATAAACAAATCATCATGAAGCCACCTTTGGATCTAGAGATTGTGAAAGATCCCGCTTCTATCCCCCGGCAGCCCAGTGGGCCCAGGGCTGATTTCTCCACATACCTACAGGGTGCTTATCCATCCTCGAGAACAAGAGAAAAGGAACAGCCCTTTGGCCAAGGGCTCTAACATGCCAGGGGCAACAACTGCTTGCAGAGCCAGGACCAGACATTTTGCTGCCAGGTTGGGCCTCAGCAAAATGCAGAGAATGCAGTCAGAAGTGCAAGGAAGCACAGTCTGTTTCTCTTCTATACAGTCCTTTTGACCGCGGGCACCAGCAGGGGTGCCGCGGCCTGGACAGTGCCCGGGGAGGCAGGTCAGGGTTCAAGTCTCACTCTCCCGCTCTCTCACTAGCTTAGCTTGTCTGGGTCACTCCAGCATCAGGAGGGGCTGTGCAGCCCGAGGAACCCTACAAACATACACTTCCTCGGGTCTATGACTTTGTTATCACTCCCTTCTCTCCATCTCAGACTGCTCATCTGTGAAATGATAGGGGTTGAACTAGAAACCCTTCTAATCTAAGAATCTACAAGTTGTTTCCAAAAAAGCTAGAGCTGGGCAGCGAGACCAGAAATATCAGGACCCTACTGAGGCTGTGTCCAGCCAAAACCCACTATTCCCTCACCGCTCCCCCTCACACACCATTTCAGGGCCGTTGGCATAGAGAAGAGAAAAAGCAAAGCAAAAGCCACTGAGATGGAAATGAAATATATTTATTTACTACGTATTTGTATGACTCATCTCTCTGCTGTCTTCCTTTGTGTATTGCATATCTACGCTAAGCAAGCGATCGTGGCTGGACTCCCTCTGCCTCTTCCAGCCAAAGAATTTTGCCTCTTGATTTGACAGGCCGGAATGGTGTTTTGGCTTCATTACTCAGCTCAGGAAAAGAGCAAAATCTTGTAGACCCTGTCACCTAGCGGGCCACATGTTTGCATTTGCATGTTTTCAGGCAAATAAAGATGTGAATTGCCTGTCACTTCTCACTATCTCTAGGAAAAAAAAAATGTATTTCTGGGAGTACTTTCCCACTAAGTGACAAAAGAGAAAGATGGCTCATCTATTTTTCAAGGAACTCAGAAAGGAAACAAGCAACTGAATCTGCCCTTTTCTCTCTCTGGAATCCGAAGGAAATCTTGTCCTGTTAGCCACTCTGAGCATTCCTGAAAGAAGGAAACAGAGATTGTCCTTTTTTTTTTCTTTAAAGACATAATGACCAATAGAGTTGGGCACTGCAGAAGATGAGGTGAGAGTTGGCAAGATGCCATCCCAGCCTCGGGGACTGCTTCTGGGTAGGGAGGGTGTGTGTGCTTTGCAGGAGTGGTGGCAGATGAGCACAGCAGAATGGCGCGGTGGCCTGGGGAGCCTGAGTCCCCCCTGAGAGGAGATGCTTCTCTGAACGGGCACCTGGGGACACTGTGAGGAGACTGGAACTTAGGGTGGCGGGCTGGACTCAGGCATCGTTGAGGTTCTTCCCAACCCTGAGTCTGCCAATGGAGTAGACATCAGGCCTCACAAGGAGAGGAGGGACAGGTCATAGGGACATAGGCACTGGGCGCTGGCGGGAGGCAAAAATGCTCCCCTTTGAGACGTGAAATTCCTAACTCGATCCTCGTGCCTGAAATTGTCCCTTATAGGAACTCTTCCTTCCTTTTTCTTTCACTGCCATTTATTTGGTCCTTACTCTCCACCAGCCACCACGCTACGCACTTCCCTTCCTTATCTCACCGGACTCTCCCACCCAACCTGAGAGATGAGCATTATTGCTCCAATTTATAGGGGAAAATTTGATAGATGATGTTCAGTGACTTCTTCAAGTCATGCAGTTAGTTGTTAGATCAGGAAAAGGATTTGGATGTATAGCATGTTTGAGAGCAAATCCTGATCAGAGATTCGGATGTCAGCATTGAAGTGGGCAAAGCATGAGGTTACTACAGTCTGCCTCGGGATACGCAGGGCATTGGTTCCAGGACCCCCACCTATACCAAAATCTGCACATGCTCCATTCCCGCAGCAAGCCCTGCGGAACCCACCTATATGTGCAAAATCAGCCCTCTATATTAGAATTCCCTGAGTACGGTAATTTCCATCCACATTTAGTTGAAAAAAAAATCCACACATAAATGGACCCACGCAGTTCAAACCTGTGTTGTTCAACGGTCAACTGTATAAGAAACTTCCCCTCACTTCATCCGGAGAAGAAAAGCACAAGGCTGTGGTCTTTGGGCAGCGATAAGGGTTGATAGAGCTCAGGCCCTGGAGTCAGGTGGCTCTGGGTTCCAGCTCTGTTTTTCCACTTAGTAGATGTGTGATCTCCAGCATGAGTGTCTCATCTACAAAAATGGAAATGGTGAAGTAGATGTGCATTACCTTGGAATGGAGACCAAATGTGGAGTGTGGACCTTAGCTGTGGCCATGCTGGGATCATGTCAGTGATGGCGTGGGCGTGCTGTCATGGTCACTGTGGTGGTCAGTGTGGCTGTTGTCACTGTTGACTTTATGACAAGTAGCAGGCAGGTTATTCAACCTCTCAGACATCGCACCTTCCCCATGAATTGAGAAGTGTACCTGGAGTATGATTTTTGAGGAAATGCTTTGTAAACATATGTAAATTGTTTTTATTAATAAAATCCCATTTCTCAGATGATAAAAACAGCAGGATGCTCAGTCAGTGACTCCTCGGTGTGAATTTTAGTTCCATCAGAATTTTTTCTTCTGAAACCTAGTTGAGCATTAGCACACCAAAATCGGGAACTTGAGAGAAAGGTATCGTGGGAGATGATGGAGTGGGGTGCTAGGGAGACCTGGCACAGCACAGCAGGGGGGGTCCGGCCCTCGGAGTCAGCGAGGGAGGGGACAGAGGGCTCCTTAAGGAGGGAACAGACACCCCAGGCATGAGCAGCACACCCAGAGCTCGGGAAGGCCTGGCCTCGTGCTGAGTCGCTGCCCTGCCCTGGGTGAAGGACTTCGAAGGAAAGGAAGGAAACAGGCCAGTCCCTGCCGCTTTGCCTGCCATGGGGTTGCTCCGCCATCCGGCCTTTCTTTCCTCGGCGCGCTCCCAGCCTGATTCTGCCATTCGCCTCCTGGCCTACTGAGGCAGCCCCGCACTGATCTCCCTTCGCCCACCCCAGCCACCTCCAGCCCTTCTCCCACATCCACCCTCTGCATCACCCTCCTGGGATGAGAGAGAAAACGCCTCAGCAAGGCCCCGTGTGGCCTGGCCCTGGCCTCCCTCACCAGCCTCATCTCGTCTACACTGCACCATTCTCCCAGTCCTGGTCACACTCGCCTCCTCCCATTCCCTCTGAGGGCTCGATCCCGCCACCATTGCAGGTATTGTTCCTTCCTGCTGGAAAGCCCTCTCCCCACCAGCACCTTCACCCGGGCTGGCCTCCTCGCCCTCCAGAGCTGCAGCTCACGTGCCCCTGAGGCATGCTCCCAGTGCACCCCGGCCCTGTCCCCTCGCAGCCTGGCCTCTGTCATTGCTCACTCTCCACGCGATCACTGCATTGAAGCTCACCTCCCACCAGACAGCAAACTCCGTAAGAGCTGTGGCATACAGCCCCTGGCAGTGACACGTTCTGGGGTGTTCCTTCATTCTGGTTTGTACTTTGACTATTTTCCTAAGCCTACAGATAGCGAGGAACGAGTTGAACCCAGACCTCTTGCTCTCCCCCAGTCCCTAAGCCATGGGGCACTACCCATCTAATGTGCATATTCTTAGGCAACGATAAGTCCTGGATTATTCCCTGTCAGTGTCTCCCATTCCTGTGTTGGCCCCAGGAGTTCCACAGTCCCAGGGGAGACTGGGTTTACCCCAGTGTGCTGGAGGTCCTGAGCACCAGAGCTAGTTCTGTTTCTCATAAAATGCCATGTTCCTCACTTGGATCAGAACTCCCAGAGCTCCTGAAAGCTATGGCTTTTCTATGTGCAAAACCCAGTGCTGGCTCATCCTCGAGGTTGGTGAGCATCACATCCAGCACGAACAATGGTACCGGCTACCATTTTCCCTCATTTCAGAGGCCTCCTCCTGCCTTTCTGACTCTTCATTGGTCTGTATCACGGATGGCATGCTAACAAATTACTTTTTAGGAGTAGACTTTGTTTTGTTGAAGAGAGCATTGAGGGGTCATATAACCCATGCAAAGGCATCATGGGATAAGCAGATCCCATCCTGGGGCACTGAGATCCTGAGCTTTGGGGTGTGGATTCCTGAGTTTGAGTTCAGATTCAAGATCTGTCATGTACTCTTTCTTGGAGAGCATAGATCACATCTCTGAGCCTGAATGTTATCATGTATGAAATGTGAACAATAAAATGCCAGCGTGCAGGGTTCTTGTGAGGCTTAAGTGAAATACCATGAGAAACTCACTGGCACTGGGTCTGGGAGAATGGGGTCTGGCAGAACTGGGTCTGAGTCTGAAGCTGAATTGGCCGTTGAGTAAAGCAAAGTTCTAGAATGATGGTATCATAAAAACCAACCCTCGGATTGAAAATTAGCCTGTTCTGCTGGTATTGCAGCCTGGGCTGGGTTTGCTGCATAGGAAAGCCACAGCTTTCAGGAAGCCTTCAGGAAGATTATTAACCTGGCACGGTGTATGGCTTAGGTCGACAAGGGCAAGGCAGGAAGTTAGGATCCTAAGTGAGAGACAATTGCCCTAGTTCAGAAAAGGTCTGAGGGCCAGGATTTGGGTGGTAGTAAGAATAGAAATAAGGAAAAAGATCTTTCAGAAAATAAAGACTGTACGGCCTAGCCCCTGACTGTGTTATAGGATGGAGGAGAAAGGGGGGATTCCGTCAGTCGGGGTCCTGGTGGGGAACAAATGTGCAGTTTGGGGGGAACTAAACAAAGGACTCTTCACAAGTGTGTGAGAAGGGTACAGAGACCCAGAGACCTGTAGTCCAGCTGCAGGGTGAGGCCTGCATGAGAGGACCTGTGGCCCCTGGCTCCAGGGAGGCAGCCAGCCCAGTTGCAAGGAAGGAACCAGGGACTTAAATATCCTGACCCCTCTTTCCTCCCTCCCTGGGGTCTCCTACGGGTACTCCCCATTGGCCAAATCCAACCAGGAGCCAGAGAGCAAGAAAGTCAGTGGATAAGCCCATGACGGTCAGCCTTCCAGGGCCCAGTGCAGGGTGGGAGAGGGCAGAATGGATCTGGAGTGGTAGGGAGTTCCGAAGAGAAGACACCCAGCGCAAGGGGCAGGGTGACCTTCCTCTGCTGATGCCACTGCCTGGCTCAGGAACTCCAAGAATTCCCTAAGAACAGGATCCATTATGAATAAGAACACACAAGGATGCCCTCTCGAGAAATTTCAAATTTGCAAACAAAGTGGTTACTTACTTACCAGGATAGAGATTGTTTTAAAACAGTGCTTCCCGAATGAATGAAGCAGTTGTTGACAAATGATAACTTGAGGCTAAGGGATGGAGGGGGAGGCGGAAGTTAGAGGAAAAAACGTAAGGAACAATTTTTAAATCAAGCAAAATGAATATAACACATCTCTGAAAATCACAATGTGATTTCAAGAGCACTTGAATTACATAAAGGAAGTGATATCAATTCTGAACTCCAAGTTCCCTGTCTGGCAAGAGCTTTATCTTGCTGAGATAGCATCTGTTGTTGTGAATGGTCAACAACTGGCTATTACCCAACATTAGCCAGATACCATTGTAAAAGAACAGAAAACAACCAGAAGTATGTAAGCACCTTCAACTTTTTGGGTATTCCGCCAGTAAATTCTTCTCTTGTAGTTCTTAAGGGCACAGACTGGAGCTGGATTGCTGGGTTCAAATTCAATTCTAGCCCTGCCCTTTACTTGCTGTGTGTCCTTGGGTAAGTCACTTACCTTCTCTGTGCCTTAGCTCCTGATCTGTATGATAATGACAGGGAGGGCTAATAATAGTGTCTCTCTCATAAAGTTGTTATCAAGAATAAATAAGTTAGTTGTGATTTGCTTAAAACAGTGCATGGCACATAGTAAGGGTTTATAAACTTTATAAAAATAAACAGTGTCTATTATACTACTTTGCTAAGACTACCATAACAAAGTGCTATAAACCGGGTGACAAATGTGTTGTCTCACATTTCTGAGACAACAGAGATGTGTTGTCTCATCGCCCTGGAGGTTACAAGTCCAAAATGAAGGTGTCAACAGGATTCCTTCTGAAGGCTGGGAGGAAGGTATCTGTTCCACCTCTCTTCTTGGCTTAGAAACAGCTGTCTTTGACCTGCGTCTTCGCAGGGTCCTTATCTGTGTATCTCTGCGTCCAAATTTCCCCTTTTGATAAGGACATCAGTCACCTTGGATTAGGGCCCACCCTAATGACCTCATTTTAAATTGATTACTCTGTAAATACTTTATCTCCAAATATGGTCACATGCTGAGGTACCTAGGGTTAGGACTTCAGCATATGAATGTGGAGGGGACACAATTCAATTCATAATAGAGTGTTTGTTGAGGAAATGACTCCTCAGGGAGAGGAATTCCTTGTGGTTTGGTTTCCCCTGAATATCAGCCGCTCCCCGTGAGTGGGGTAGGACGCTGACAACTGATTACTAAATACAAGTGTCACACAGCTTGTCTATCTAGTCTTGATGTTTAAACCCTAAGTTTACCCTTCCTGGCCAGCAGAGGTGGACCCTCTTCCTGGGAACCTACAGATATGTGTTCACACATAGGAGGTCCCCACATGGGAGGACCACAGGTAACTTAACATGTTCACAGTCAGTCTGTTTGCCAAAAAAAACCACTCCCCACTCCACACTTAACTCAAGCCATTAAGTACAACTTGTAGTATTTCAATCGCGTAAGGAAATTTACAGTCATGGTATTGGTTTTCAATCTGCCTAGTTCCTGGGAATGTCCATCGTGGGAATAAGAATTGGATTGTTCATTTGTTCATTCAACAAATATTTATTGAACGCCAGCTCTGCTCCGGGCATGATACTGGAGAGAGACATGGCGTGGTCTTCACCGTCGTGGCTCACACAGGTGGGCAGAATGTGCCTCCCCGTGGCCAGCGGAATGGGCTATCTTTTATCTGCTCTACACCAGGTTTTTAATGAATTTGAATTATTTACCATCAGTGGGAAATTGGGATTTCTGGCTTCTCTTAAAACCAAAACAAAACTGGAAGATCTTGCGACCCCGGCGCCATTTTTCTTCGTGCCGGCCATCAGTAGGGTTGCCTGCTTTGGGTGGGGCATGCACTCGTCTCTGCTTTGCCGCAGTCACCACCGCTTCCTATTCAATTCCCCAAGGATTGTGTCCTATTTTTATGTTACCTTGCCACTGTAGTCTCATAGATGATCCAGACGACACGTAATATGGAGAAGTGTATCTTCACGCAGAGATGTGGAAACTGCAACGCATCTGTTAATGATTACGGGAGAAAGTCTGTCTAGGGTTAGCCATTGATTAACACTGCCATGCTACTAAAGTCCTCTTGAAGGGAGCAAAGCCCTGCCGCATGTCCTATTTCCCCAGCAGGCCCATTCCCAGAAGGGTGATATCATATCCTGTTGGATCTAGTTGGGCAAATGATGGGGGCAAACAATGCCCTCTTCACCCCCCATCTCCTGGAGGTCATTTTTGTTTCCAGGGACCCTAGTGGTAGGGGGTGGGGCACAGAGCGAAGGAGAGCAATTCTGGATAAGTGATCCAGCTCCGGGTACCTTTTCTGGTACAAAAGAAGGCATCCTGGGAGGCTGAACTGTCCCAGAGATTGTTCTGTTTTATAGGACATGCCTGGCCCGGTCGGGGACATCTAGTCAACAACGTGAGCTCTGTATCAGTAAGGTCAGTTTAGAGAGCCACCCGGCTAAGAAGGGATTGCTGAACGGCCCCAGCAGTGATCCTATATGGCTACTCAAGACCTTGCCTCTGTCATTGTGGGGTGCTCCTGCTTGGAGTAAGTGGGTAATGCCAACATAATTTCTCCTGTTAGGGGACAGATTCCTTCTCGTTGCTCTGGAAGAAACCAGGGTAGCAAATAATTCATAGAAAGCAAAGCACAGAGCCTGGCACATAGTAGGTATTCCAGAGACATTTGATGAATTAATTCATTAATGAAAAGCCTGCTCTTTGGGGTCATCTTTCTGACCAGCTGCTAAAATGCTTACCTGCTAATTCCCAAGGCACTTCCAAGGCAACCTAAAATCTAACAAATTTACTCTCTTAAAAAAAAGCACCTGCTTTAACTTTTATGGTCCCAGTTGATTGACAGGCCCTCCATCTACCCAGTCACTGAGCCAGGGATGAGAAATGTGTCCTCTGGGGAATTTCCCTTTCCTCCACTCCCCTGTCTTCAGTCTGTCACCATATCTGGTCCTTTCTGCCTCCCAAATCTGACTTGAAGTCTTCCCCTCTTCAACCACTGTCACTTCCCAATGTCTAGGACATCGGGCATGGCAGCCTTTGGAGTAAGAGGTTGGGGAAGAGGGGTTGATCTCAAGTTCAGAAAGAGGCAGCTGAGCAATGTGGGCTGCTGGAAAATGTGATTGCAGCTGCGTGCACAGGAGGAGGTCAGCACGCTGCCCTGCAGAACCGCAGTCAGACTCTGTTCGAAGCGCTCTGTTCAGGGAGGACAGTGATCACCTGCAGTGTGCCCAGGAAAGAGTGACCAGAATGGTGGAAGGACTTGAAACATGCTAGGGACAGGGCATTGGAGGAACAGCAGGAAGACACGGGAGTTGGCTCCACACATTGGTTTTGTGTGTGCCTGAGAGTGTGGATGGTCCCTCCGTGATTGCAGAGGACGCTGCTGGGCTTTGCCCAGCTCCCTAGACGTCCAGGCCCTTTATCTAAGGGTGTCAGCAGCCAGACAAAGGGCACCTACAGGCTCCACGTTGCCGCCTGTTGCTCCTGGGCTGTGGCGACTGCTCGTGAGCTGGTGCTACAAACCCACCCCCTCTCCTGGCAGAATTCCACGCTCCACTCCTGTATCATTTCCAAAGCTTCTTTCTCACATGTGCTTCATTTTGTGCAAAGCGCCGGTCTTTCTGCACGGGCTGTTATCTCTTGCCCTCACCGGCACCAGCAGGGCCAATGAAACAACTGCCTTGCAAGAGTCTAATGACACAGCTGATCTATTTTAAGCACCTGAAGCACACTCCACCAAGTGCCCCTCTTCCTGCTGCGAGCCGCGCCCGGCATGCAGGAGCGGGGCTGGCCCAAGGTCTATTCCTGCATCTTGAGATACCGGAAACAGCTCAGGGATCCCAGCCCTGCCCGTCTGATGATGGTCTAAGGCAACCGTAAAATTAGATATTTTCACAGTCAGCGTGAGTTGTTCTGGAAGGAGAATTGGCTGTGATGTCAGGATTATATGGCTCAGGAACCTCAGGTGACCATAAATCCCCTTTCAAAGGGCAGACACAGAGCCTGGGCCTGTTACACGTTGGGAGAAGGGACCTGGGAGGCAGCAATTTTGAAACAAAGAGATTACTTAGCCTCAGACTAATATTTTCTCCTCCTCCTCCTAATCAAGAGACATTCTCTCTTTTTTTTTTCTAAAGTTTAGCCCAAATCCCAGGAGAAAGAGACATGCTCTTGGAACTATAACCTGAGGGCAAATGTTTTACATATTTTATTTAATCCTTACAACAGTCCTACATGGGCCTTCCCTGAATTCCGTATCTAAGGAATAGCACCCGTGTTATATTTGCTCTCACCGGTCTGCACAGAACTTACCACAGTCAGTAATTATTTTGTTCGTTAGCTCGTTGACTTTGTTTCTGTCTCTTATCCCCTTTTGACCATCAGCCACATGGCAGCTCTGTGACACACCCCGTCTGTTTTGCTCTCTGCTGGGCCGTTCGGAACAGCCTGGTGTTCGACGCAGAGCGATGCTCTCTCGGAACGACATTTCTTGAGCACAGGCTAAGCACCTCGCGTGTGTTAGCCTGCTCACCCCTCACAAAAGTCCTGTGAGGGGGATACTAATGTTACCATCATTTTACAGAGGAGGAAACTGAGGCCCAGAGAAGACAGTGGCTCCAAATCTGAAATTTAAGATGAGTGATGGAGCCTTGAGTGAATATGTGGAGTGAATATGTGAATGGATGAATTTAATGAGGAATATTTCAATATTCCCATTTTACATACAAGGAAAATGAGGTTCAAAGGTAGATCACCGGGACACATCACAGGAGCTGGGAAGCAGGGGAGCAGGTGTTCAAACCACATGGATCTGACTTTGGGACCTCCTTTTCCTCATCTTCCCCCATTTTTACTATGCTGGGGTCACGGGGGAAAGCGTGGATTGGGGTGGCTGGCCTTGCAGTCACTCGGGGCATGAGCTGAGTCCCCACTCTGCATGGTGGTGACGTTCCAGACACTGCGGGATGAGGAATGCTCAGACAGAGAGCCTCACCTCGGATTGCTTCCTTCCCGGGTCTCAGAGGGGCAGACGGGAACACACGTGACTGTGACGTGAGGAAAACTGTGACAGGGAAGGGAAGGCAGGTCAGGTGCCTTTGGAAGTCTGGGAATGTTTTGTGGAGAAGGTTCCATTCAATCTAGTCCTTGAGCGGGGAGCAAACTTTTGTTAGCCAGAGTAGACAGAAAAGAAGGGGCATTCCAGGTGAACTTATTCATTCCTTCTCTCAGACAAGCTTTCCTCCGACCCTTAAGCACGACTCCTGGGCCCTGGGCCTTTGCCTGGGAACTGGGAGGTCAGGGCAGAAGGCTGAAATAAAAAGACACAAAGCATCTCAGACTGCGGGGAGGTCCATCGCGTCTCACTGCACAGAGTAAGAGGAGGCGGACAGTGAGAAAAGGCTGGCAGTCGGTGAGAGCAGATCTTTAAGGTTTCAGATGGCAGGTAAAGAGTGTGTGTTACAGTCTGTAACCAATGAGGAGTCAGGAGTAGTGACCCAGCCAGAGCTGTGCATTATTCAGGAAGATCCCCAGCAACACAGGCCCGAGGCGTCAGAGGACCCAGAGGCAGTGGTGCAGGGGTGAGTGGCTGGGAGGGGTGCAGGGAGGATGAGCCACGGTGGTCCTGCAGCCCCACTGGGCATGACTGTCAGCATTTGTGCCGCTGTGCCCACAGGCGAGCCTGGTATCTGATTCTGATTTCTGGGCCTGTGTGAACTGATACTTTGAAAACTAGGTTACCAACCAAGTCAAGAGGCCTAGATGGTGTATTTGATGAGAGCTTGAGCTGTAGAGTCAGACTGCTGGAGTTCACATTCCAGCTTGACCCTTACTAACTGTGCAGCCTTCAGTGAGTTGCTTATAACCACCCCCAAGATGCAGTTGCCTCTCAACATGGGAACGACAGATAAGCACTGAGTGGAAGACTGTGTGAAAGATGCTTAGCACGGTGCCTGGCACGTGGAAAACACTCAGTAATGATAAATAGCGATGAAGTAATGAAATACATTTGAATATGCCATATTGGGAAAAACTCTTTTAAATACACAAATGAATCAGCACATGCTGTTGTTAAGATATAGTCACCTCTTGATCATTCCTTTGGGAAAGAGGAACAGAGTTGTGCACTGATAACCCAGACCTTTTTTAGCTAATATTTAAGGTACTTTATTACATGTCATATCCACATATTTTCTATGTATTTTCTCTTTTGATTCTAGGCATGAGACAGGCACAAAATTAATGTTGGAGAAGGCAGTCCTGATTGAGCAGGGAGCATGTCATACTAGACCAGGGATTGGCAAACTTTTCCCATAAAGGGCCAGTTGGTAAATACTCTGGCCTTTGCAAGCCACAGTCTCTGTAGTGTGAAAGCAGCCACAGACAATGTGCAAACAGATCGATGAGGCTGTGTACCAATCAAAATTTATTTATGAAGATAAAGGTGGAGAGTGATTTGGCCCATGGGACAGTGTGCTGACCCATATACTAGACAACCTCTAAGATGTCTTCCAACTTTGAGATTCCAATCCAAAATGATGACAAAGAAATGCTTAATTCGTCTAATTTAGGTTCATCTTTGTAATCACAAAGGGGTTTACTTCAAATATGATAGAGAAGATCACCGGAAAGATAGACACAGAAAGGACCAGAAAGCTTTCCATTCTTTGTGTTGGCATCATGCTTGGCACACTCCATAATTCACACTCTAGTATTTTATGACTCTTCTCAAGTGGCCACTAAATGCCAGCCTGCACAGGCTGCCTTGGGATCTGTCGGGTAGACAGTTCTTGGGCTGCAGAGAATGATACTCAGACCTGAGACTTTCCCATTTGAGAAAGGAATGTGGTTACATTCCATGCCAATGCTTCAATATCCAGAGTGAAGTCTCCTCTCCCTGTGCTCCCGTTCTCATTTCTTACTCAAAGCCTACATTCCCTTGTAATTTTATATGATAACCACGTGTCTGCCCAGTACGTTTTACCATCACTCCTTCTGATTCTTTGCAAGAACTCCCCCCATCTCCTTGCAGTACTAATCGGCTGTCAATGTGATGGACCACCCCTCCCCCAAACCCAAAGGATGCACATGACCTAGGCTAGCCAACCAGAGTATTCTCTGAAATTGCATATGGAGATATTGGGAAGAAGTATTCATTCCATTGAGGTTGCTGAGCTAAGGAGAAGAGGGTCTGGGAATACTAGTGGCCATTATTGTCCAACACACAGGAAGAAGCTGTCTGAAAATAGAGAAAATCATAGATCCGACCATATAAGAAAGCCCCTAACCCAGCCATACCTGAAGCTAGAGCTACCCCTAACCCCAGACCTCCTAGTTGTAAGAACCAACAAATTCCCTTTTTGCCGAAACTAGTTTCTGCTCAGTTTCTACAAAGTACAACTCAAAGGGTGCCAAGAAAGGAACTGTTTTAAAACCATTCTTTTCGCTTGGCAATTACCCCATTTATCAATATCCTAGCCAGCTTTAGGCTAAAATGCTATTCCCTCTAGCTACCCATCATCCATTCCTGAGGTTATTTTATTCCCTCTTCTGAAGTCCCTGGCCCTTGGTTTAAAACATTCTTATGGTTACAGGTCATTTGCTATAAATCAATGTGGTTCATCCAAATGCATTCCTTAGCATACCTCTCAGATTATAAGCTCCTTGTGGATAAGAATCGTGTGTCAGTCAGTTACGGTGTATTTGTTCCCCACTTGCAAGCCATAGACCACTGAGGAGCTGCAAAATTATTGTTGGAGCTTACAAATCCATGCATGCACTTAACTTCAGTGTATCATACCTGTCAAATACATGTGTCTGAGAAAATTCAATATGGCCAAAAGTTATCCAAGTATCACTTAAATTTAATACTAATATAGAGAGGCTAACAAATATTTTTGATGTTAAAAAGGAATCCTCAAATGGCTTGAATGTGGTTATGTGGATGTATATAAACGTAAAAAATGTTGAGCAGTATGCTTAAGATTTGTGCACTTGACTCTATACAAGTTATACCACAATAAAAAGTAAAAAATAAAATGGAAATAAAGGAGTCCGTGTATTCGACAAGTCTGCCCTTCTCTAACACTATTACAAGAGCCCTCTTACCTCAATACACTGATGATATATCATAGACTTTAAATAAGCTAAAAGCTAAAATTATACAGCTCCTAGAAAAAAAAAATAGAATATCTTTTGACCTTAAGGGAAAGCAATGACTTCCCAGAACACTAAACTCGGTAAAAATGGGTAAGAATTCTAACAGATTCACATCACATATACAAATGGCCAATAATCACATAAAAAGGAGCTCAACATCATCAGTCATTGGGGAAATGCAAATGAAAACCACCTCTTTACACCCACCCGAATGGCTAAAATTTCTCATACGTCCCTAGTGGGTATGCAAAATGGCACCACCTTGGAAAACTATTTGATAGTTTCACAAAAATTCAACAAACACCGAAATATGATCTAGAAACACCTCTCCTAGATATTTACCCGTGAGAAATAAAACATATATCTGCAAAAAAGATTTATGCAAGAATGTTCCTGGCAGCTTAATTTGTAATAGCCCAACACTGGAAACAACCCAAACGCTCATCTATAGACAAATGGATAAACAAATCGTGTTACATTTACACAGTGGGATACAACTCAACAATAAAAAGGAACAAACTATTGATACATGCCACAACACGAATGAATCTCAGATACATGCTTAGTAAAAGAAGCCAGACATAAAAGAATGCATACTGTATGATTCCATGTATATGAAGTTCAAGAACAGACAAAACTAATCTATGTGGATGGAAATCGTAACAGAGTTTACCTTTGATTGGGGGAGAAGTGAGTGATTGCAAAAGGTTGCAGCAAATTATCTAGAGTAATGGAAAAAGTTCCCCATCTTGATTAAGATGTTGTTTGTATGAGTTTATGTATTTGTCAAACTCATTGCATTTAAGATCTGTGTATTTCATTATTTGTTAATTGTACCTAATTTAAATATATATGCGTGTGTCTATCCATTTAATAGAGTCTCGTTAACTAGGTTTGGAAACAGAAGAACTGACTTCAAATCTCAGCTCTCCTACTAACTCTGTAACTTCCAAGACTAGTATTGTCATCAGTTCTGTGCTCCATCCTGTCAGCTTTCCTTACCTCAAAGGGTGGTTTCAATGATAATTACACCTGTAAAAGTGCTTGGTAAACCTTCAAGCATTGCATATTTCAAGGGCATCCTCTCCAACTTGTTTCTTGCAAGTTTCTTGTTGGCTCTAATGTTTCAGCTACACTGGCCTCCCTGACCTCGCCATGTGCTTTCCAGCCTCACCCCTGTATGTGCTGTTCGTCCACCTGGCTTGTTCTTGTCACTGGTCTTCCATGGCTGGCTCCCTCCCATCCTTGCAGTCTCAGCTGAAATATTTTACCTTCAGATTTCCTATCCTGACCCCTTATTCATTTCCTTCATTCTATTTGTATATTTACTTATAGCGGATCTTTCCCATGTCATCATAAGCTCACAAAGGCTAGAAAACATGACTAGTGTATCCCCAATCCTTAGCACATGGAAATATTACCCAGTAAATATTGACAAATAAATATTTGCACCAACAAACATGAGCATTGATGCATGGACTTTGTAATCTATTCGTGCTGATTTGGGACTTTGTTCCTGGAGCCTGTTCTTCCCTGGAGCTTGGTGGATGCCAAAAACCGACCCCAGAATAAAGCTGGTGTCACTGCACTGTGCTCACTCAGGAAAAGCTTTTTGGTATCAAGGATCTCAGGGAAACCTTAGGACATCTTGTCCTTCAAAAGACTGGAACACTTTCTGTTGTTTATAGCAATGCTTTATGGTCCCTCTGTTGGGCTGTAACCTGGGGGTTCTGCACGTATCTCCAGGCTGAGAGGAACCCAAGGCACAAACAGCCTAACTGTCTAACATGCCGGGATTGTCCCGTGTCTCCTAATGAGGGATGCCCAGCAACGGACCTAAGAGCAAGCAGGGTGAATGCCCATGTTCATATCCCTCTTCTTAGGCAGCTCCTTTCAGACCTCTGGGCCAGTCACAGGGCCTCTTAGCCCTGCTCCCCTCCCATTCCCTCTCCCCAATGGCCAGACCACCTTCTTTCTTGGGTTTTCTGGATCTGAATGCTGCTGCCCTCACTGGGGCTGTTTCTGTCCTTTGAGTTAGCCCCAGGTCGAGAGGCCGCTCTTGAGCCCAGAACAACTGGGCATCACCCACAGCTCATCTGCCCACAGAAGCTCTCTGAAGCCTTCTGTTTACAACTGGAATGTGTTTGCTGACCCAGATTACTTTGAGTCTGTGACATCAATGTTATGGGAAATGCTCCTTAGCTAGTACCAAAGTCCACTTGGGTGTACAGACTTAGAGAATGTTCTGGGGAAACCCAAGGGGCTTTGCAGTAGGTGAGAAGTCCACCCTTCCCCCATCTACTTCCTCCATAACCAAAATTCTGCTTTCTCTCTGCTTGGCTGTCTCCATTGAAATCAGTATTCTTTCAACAGATAATGTCAATACGCCCTTTATGTGAGTGGGATTTGGGGCTTCTCTGTTTCTCATCTGAAAATCTGTCCTGTGCCAATGAGTTTGGGCCTCTGGCCCACATGTTAATTATTGTACCAGGGTTCCTGGAGTCGACTGGGGACAGAATGCCTCTTTGGCTAGAAGAGAGGTATTATGGCAGGCTTGTTTTTTTTTGTTTTTTGTTTTTTGTTTTTTTTTTGAGTTATTAATGTAGCTTAGAGAGGCTGAGCAAGTGAAAATGCTTGTGTGCTTCTTTGATATTTGCTCCTTTCTTGTCTGAACGCCACAGTTAGCTGAGGTTTAGAAACCAAATGTTAATGAATCTCTTGGGGTTTCTTGAATTTATATTGCAATAATCATTTTTGCTACTGTTAGTGCCAGGAAAAAAAAACCCAATATTTTAGGGTAAAGAATGGTAGAAAGGGATCTACTTGTGTGTGTGCATGTATTTAACATGTGCATGTGTGTGTGTGTGTGTGTGTGTATGGAAAGGAAAGCTCCCTAAACTAGGAGTCAGAAGGCCTATGTTAGAGTCTGGGCACAGCTCTTCAGTTCCCCAAGCCTCAGTTTGTTAATCCATGAAACAGGTGAAATGATCCTTGCCTTACCTGATTCATCTGGTTGATGGCCACCAAAGGAGGCAATGAATGAGAAAGCCTTTAGGTTAGCCTCTGTTTTGCTAGTTATTAAGTAGATGCCTTCCTCCCTTGGCCAGAGAGTGAAGCCAAAAAAGATTTGAATTGCTTTTTTTATTACTTTTGGTTGCTGGCTGTGTTTCTTTCAATCATTAAAATTTAATACAACGCTGCATAGAAATTGAGCACAAGGCAAATCCGGCGTTATTTGGGTTGTAGGTAAATGGGGCAAGGCGAAAAGAGTCCATTCATTGTGGGTCTAGTGTCTTCATGGACAACGGTCCTAATTTCAAATATTTCACCCCACTGTTGGGCCATGCATCCGATCATGTGTTCCAGTATCTCACTCCAAAAGCATGGGCTCTCTAATTAAATGATGACAAAAGGAAACATAGGACAGTGACCATAAGATAGAGGCTTTGCTTCTTCTCTTTGTGTCTGGAAAGGCATGAGCAATCCAGACCAAAAAGAAAGAGCCCTTTCATCGTGCCCAGCAGAGCAGGTGATTCGTTTTGGCCGGCAGGGCCAGAATTTCACCTTTCAGCTCCTTTTTCAACTCCCCGATGAATGGTGCCGTCACCAGGATTCGTCAGTGTCTGGATTGGGAAGAACATCCTGCACACGTCCCGTAGGCCTCACTTTTTACTAATGCCCTCGCTCGATGCTCTGGACAATTTTCAGCTGCCCCCGTGACAGTTTCTACCAATGGCTAACCTGATCAGGGCAGGGGGGCGTGAGCTGTGAGGACTTCTCCTTGCTGGAAGCTATCTGCCTGGGAATGCGTTTTCCAGGATGTGTAACCCGGCTGTGCTGGAAGTACCTCTGCCGTGTCTGCTTTGGAGTGAGAATCTCCCGGTGTGGAAAGGGAGCAGGATGCTTTGGAGGGAACAGGGATATAAGGCAGGGTCTGAGATGAGACTGGGCAGGCTGGCAGGGGCCAGATCACACAGGGCCTTGCAGACCATGGCAAGGAGACTGGCCTTCTCCCAAGAACAAAGTGAAGCCATTGAACAGTGTTACGTGCCACTGGAGGAGGTGGGAGTCGGGGTTAAGCATCGTTGGATTTGCATTTTGAAAGCATCACTCTGGCTACTGTGTATAGAATGAGCGGGGAGAGGAGGCCATTTAGGGCCTGTTGGGATCCTGCCCGCTGGAGCCAAGGGGACGGGGACTGGGATAGATGGGGCAGGGCACTTTCTACTCCAGGGCCACTGCATGGTCCTGATATCCTGGTGGCTTTATACTACTTAAAATAATGATTCGGAGTCTCTATTCGTCAGCTAGAGCTGCCATATCAAAATACCACACATTAGGTGGCTGAAACAACAGGAATTTATTTTCTCACTATTCTGGAGGCTGGAAGTCCAAGATCAAGGCGTGGGCAGGGCTGGTTTTCTGAGGCCTCGCTCCTTGGCTTGTGGATGGCCGTCTCCTCCTTGTGAGTTCATGTGGTCTTCCCTTTGTGCATGCTGTTTCCTACTCTCCTCTTCTTATGAGAACACCAATCATATTGGATTGGGGCCTACCCTATGACCTCATTTTAACTTGCTTACCTCTCTAAAAACTCTGGCTCCACACACAGTCACATTCTGAGGTACCAGAGGTCAGGACTTCAACATATGAATTTGGGAGGGAGGGGGCAAGGGGCAGGGATGGGGAGACACAGTTCAGCCCATAACAGCGTCTCTCCTCAAATTTTCTCCTCCCCAAATTCCAAGACTGTCTTATCTGTCATCAGAGGTGTCTCTGCTTCCTTTATTGCTGCCTTGGGGGAAATTAGTCTTTCCCCAGGGGAGCCTTTCTAATTTGATCACACAAGTTGATCATTTTGATTCCCAACATGCTTTTTTTAAATTCCCTATGAAGAATATTTAGATCACCTTTAGCATTTCTATTATTTTAATTGCCCCCCCATACACACACACACACACACACACAGTAACTATGTTATATATACTGGAAGTTGCATAACCATGTGATAGATTTCGTTTGGGTTTTGGTCTTCCACCAGAAAAGGTGAACTTAACTGTGTTGTGATTTCTATTACAGTGTGGCTTAGCCACAGAAATTTCCTGTACCGGTTACTTCTTAGGAACAAGTCCATTGCATTTACCTTCCTTGTGGGCTCAAGAAATACCTATTGCAGGAAACAGCTGTCAAGTTCATCCTGACCGAAAACGTAACTCCTCAGCTCACCCCATGGGTGTATTCAAATGTGTGTTGTGTGTCCACAAGAATACTCCAGGGTGTAGAGACATGAGTAGCATCCCTCCTCCAGTAATTTACAATCCGATACAGAAATAAAACAAGTGTAATGTCACTATAAAACATGTAGTTAAACTATGCTGTAGGTCGGTGGTTCTCAAAATGTGATCTCCAGACCCAGAGTGTTAACTTTATCCAGGAACTTGGCAGGAATGCAAATTCACAGTCCTCACCCCGGCCCACTGAATCAGAACCCCTGGGGGTGTGGCCCAGTAACCTATGTTTGACAAGACATCCAGGGATTCCAGTGCATGCTCAAGTTTAAGAACTACTGTTTAGTCATAAGAATTATATGCCATGAGATTTGAAAGGGAGCCCATATTTGGAGGAGGGTGAGGGGAGACATAGGAAATATTTCTAGAAGTATGTCGCATATGAGATAGGCCTTGAGGAGTGGGTAGGCTTTTGATATTTATATGTAGACGATCATATTTACTACAGTTGCCATCTGTATGTTTATGTATTTCTTTCACAAAAGTAATTAACAGCCTGGACTCTTAACTCAAAAGATCTGCTAGCTGTCCCTTCCTTGCATTTTAACTGGCTCACTATGAATTGAAGCTTCCATCAACATATGCTCAGTTGTAGAACTGGTAATTATGGTTGGAGGACACGTTTCATTCCAAACATAGCTTCTGAACACAGCCTGAATTGGAGGTAGAGATTCTACCTCTATGTCCTTGAAACAAAATCAGCTTAAAGCATCCTTAAATCTCACGGTGGGAAGGGACCTTCAAGGTCATGTAGTCTAATAACCCAGGCAAATAACCTCTGAGCAGGCCTTGAAAGATGGGTGCATTGGGAAACCCAGCATAGACACACACTTTTTCTTTTACCCCACTGAATGATTCTATAGCAAGAGTGGGCAAACTATGGCTCAAAGGTCAATTCTGACCCACTGCCTGTCTTTGTAAATAAAGCTTTATTAAAACACAACCATGCCCACCCATTCTAAATAAAGCTTTATTGGAACATAGCCATGTCTATGGCTGCTTTTGTACTACAATAGTGCAAATTTTTAATCTCTTCCTTAAGACTTTGTATTAGTAAGGATTCTTAGAGTGCAAGTAACCAAAACCCAGTTTAAACTAGCTCAAGTTAAACAGGAATCCATTGGCTTCTGTCAAGAAGGAGGGACCACATGTCAAGAAGGAGGACAAGAGCCAATAGATTGCAGTCAACGGAAGGCCTAGCTGGAGTAAATGTTCGCTTGAGATCCCACATGTGGCTCCAAGTGGACTGTCTTCCGTATGTGTGCTGCCCTAGTCGTGTCAACTGCTCCTCCTGCCAAGAGCTTTCTCCCTGATCACTCAGTCAGATTAATTCTCTTGCCTTCCCTGCCCATCTTTATTTCATTCTACCCTGTCTATTCTGCTAAGTGCAGATCTTTCTTCTGGTATGGTGGCCTCTGCAGCCATCGCAGGAACACTACACTTGGAGTCAGAAGTGCTGAGTGCTTGTCCTGATGGGGTTGCTGAACAGCAAAACCATGAGATGTGATGACAAGACACAGTGAAAATCAAAAAGCCCTCAACAAATACAAGGAGTTGCTTTTATTATCTTAGAATCAAAGAATATTTAAGCTAGCAATGGCACTAAAGATCATCTTATCTTAGCTTGGGTGACATAATGATCCATAAATGTGTTTCAGTTGGCTCACATAGTATTCTTTTTTATTTTTGTTTTTTAAATATTTGAGCCAAGCTACAAAAACTGGGAGTTTTACTTTAGAATACAGATTTCTGGTTTCACTGAACACATGTCCCTACATGACAGGAATCGGTTGGTCTTCTGACTGTGCTTTTCTTATATTACCAGAAATTTCTCATCTGGTAATGTGGATTTTTCAGATGGTCTGGACAAGCATGTCATTTTCTTACAGACAGGAGCTATGGTAATCATTGTGTTTCATGATTGTGCATGAATTTGTATGAAGTTCATTATTTTAAAAATGATTTTTGTAAGCCACCATGTGCTAGGTACTATGTTTGGCATTAGGACTGCAGAGGTAAGGAAGCTCCATAGATATCATCTCTGCCCTCATCGAGCTTAGAGCCTAGTGGAGGAGACAGACATTAAGCAAATAATCACAACTAATTATATCAATGCATCGTGAGAAATGCAGTCAAGACAGAGTACCCAGGACTATAAGAACCAATGACAATAGGGTTTCCACTGTTGAAGGAAGTCAGTGAAGGGCCTTTGACCTGAGATCTGTGGGGTGGAGGGGACCCATCAAAAGATTTCTCAACTTAGCACTGTTGACATCCTAGTCTAGATAATTCTATGTTGAAGGAAAGAGGAGCTATCCTGTGCATTGAAGGGTGTTTGGCAGCATCCCTGGCCTCTGCCCACTAGATGCCAACAGCACACACATACACACACACCAACTGTGACAGCCAAAAGCGTCTCCAGGCATTGTCAAATGACCCCCAGCAAGGAGATGGGAGTTGGGGAATCATCCCTAGTTGAGAGCGGGTAGCCGTGAAAGAAGCGTGGTAGGAAGGCTACTGCGGCGGTCCAGGTGAGGGATGCGTGTGGCTGGGCCAGGGCTGGTGGAGACGGCGGGGGCAAGCTGAACCGCAGAGCCAGGAGAGGGATGCGTCTGCATGGCTTGACAATGGACAGACTCTGAGGGGAGCCCAAGGATGAATCTCACAGTCCATGATGTTGAAGGAGTGACAGGTTTGCACAAGTGACACCATCATATGCTGGCTCTGAGATCTCAAGGCACAGGGCTCAAAATACACAGTGGAGTGAGGGAAAGAAAGCACCTTTACCTGTCTCCCTGCCAGCACAGCCGCCTGTGTTGTTCATCTCCGCCTGATGGCAAATGACTCCAGGAACAGACCAAAAACAGCTCTTCCTAAAAGAAACGACAACTTTAGAAAAGAAAAACCATCTGTCAGGGCTGAGCAAATTAAGCGTGTGTTTAATCTAGCTGTATTAGGACATTATTTCAATGCCAGTTGACTTTTTTAAACAGTTATGAAGGTTGGCAAACACATCAGAGAAAATATACTTTGTAATACTCAGAAAGATATTGGCACATTTTCTGATGACAGTACTTTTAGTACACATTGGTATCAGATACCAAGATTTCTAACATTCTCATCTCGGTGCCAAACAGTGTGTGGATCTTCTTTCCAGTCACTGATCCGATGGTTCTCGACCTTTAGTGAGAAAAAGAATGTCTAGAAGAGCTTGTTTGTGGATTCGGTCAGTCTGGGGTGAGACCCAGGAATCTGTACTTTATCAGTCTCTCTCGTGCCCACCTCGGGCGATTCTGAAGCAGGTGATGAGCTGACCACTTCGAGAAACACTCTTGTCGTGAAAAGCACCTTGAAGGAATTGGTTCCAATTCCTTTGCACCACTGACTTCTGCTCTGTGACCTTTCCATCTCACCCCAACTCTGCTGGGCTAATTTGCTCACATTCACATCTGCCCCAGCAGGCTTTCCCTGGCGGCTTGGATGCTCCCACCACCTTGGTTCTACAGAGCGGCTGCAGCAACAGGTGACAGGCCCAACTAACACTGGCCTGAGCAAGCTACACATGTTTATTTTACATAACAGGAAGCCCAGAGAGGGCCAATCCCAAGGTGGGTTAGCTCAGAGGCTCAGCGACACCATCAGGCACCCAGATTCCTTCCCTCTTAAGGGGCCTCCCTCGGAATCTGCCATGAGTTCAGCAGCCTCAGCCGCCGCATCACAGCTGGACAAGAACCTCCATCCAAGAGAACCTTCCCAGGACTCCTCCCCCTCCACAAGCCCTCCCCCCTGCCTCCTCCCCCAGGAGCATCTCACACGTCTTTCTCTAAATCAAACCATTGGCATGTACTCACCATCAGATTGGTATTAACTGATCAACACATAAGTGCACATATAAGAATAACATCTATTGGATGTCGGGCAGGGGGAGGGGGAGGGGAGAGGAGGGGACGGGTGTATGAATACACAAAAAGCGTGATGCTGGGGATGGCCGCATTTGAAACTCGGACTTCGGGGGGCAAGGGGCAAGGGCAACATACGTAACCTAAACATCTGTACCCTATAATATCCTGAAATTAAAAAAAAAAAAACAGTGGCAAAGGAATAGGATTACTAGGATCAGTTTCCACCAATCAAGATTCCTGCCCCAAGTCTAAGAAACCTCACGGCCTTTCCCGAAAGACATGACTACTCAAGGGAAAGTAAACAAAAATTGGCTCCCCCTAGGGGAGAGGGGTTCTGTTCTCAGAAGGAGGAATGGCTGCTGGGAAGTCAACAGCTCTGTCTGCTGCAGGACTCTTCTTCCTCCCTCGTAGCATCTCGCAACCATCCCCCACTGGAGCGTGAGTCAAGTGAGGCAGGGACCGCGTCACCTGGGTCGTCATTATGTCTTCAGCAAGATGCTGTGGATCGTGTTAGATACATGAGGTCCAACATGAGGTGGCCCTGAAATACTTAATTTAAATTAAGGGAAGATTATGATTTAGATGGAAAACTGTGAATAATTAGGAAACATACTAGTTAGTTGCAAATGACAAAACCATAACTCACACGAGCTTGTATCTTTTTTTAAAAAGGAAATGTAGGTTGGGCCTGGTGGCTCACGCCTGTAATCCCAGCACTCCAGGAGGCCGAGGCAGGAGGATTGCTTGAGTTCAGGAGTTCCAGACCAGCCTGAGCAAGAGCAAGACCCCATCTGTACTAAAAATATAAAAATAGCCGGGTGTTAGTTGTGGCATGCGCCTGTAGTCCCAGCTACTGGGGAGGCTGAGGCAGGAGGATCCCCTCAGCCCAGGAGTTTGAGGTTGCTGTGAGCTATGATGACGCCACTGCACTCTAGCCGGAGCAACACACCGAGACTCTATCTCAAAAATAAATAAATAAATCAAAAAGGAAATGTGCTATATTGGTTTGTATAATTAGGAAGTTCAGAAGCTCCAGGCCCATGCGTATCCACAGACTCAAGTGAGGATTCAGGGGTCTGTTCACTCTCTCTCCACGTCGAATGTGAGGAGCAAGATGGCACCAAGAGCCTCAGACTACCTCCTGCTAGTTTAGCAAGCCAGGTGGCTTCTCTAAGAGTTCCTATAGGAATACCCCAGAGGGGATTAGGCTTTGTGCCCGCGAATCACACGGAAGGACGATTGGGGTTCTCTGCTTGGCCAGGCCCGGGCTACTTGCCCACCCTGTGCTGGGACAGGGTCAGCCCCACCCAAACCCCATGGAATGACTTCCCTACAGGAAAGAGAGGTTCTATTGTCAGAAGAAGCAGAGAGCAGATGCCGAGCAGACAAAACAACAGATGTCCACTACATTTGTGGGTGAAAAAAAAGCTGTTTGCAGGGCATTGTACAGAGACCAAACCGTAATTGAGAACTACTTGCTGATACTCACAGAGATTAAACATTTCTCCCCTGGCCCACTGGACGATATCAATTCAGTTTGAAAGTTTGAATGATGCTTTGTTTCCTAAAGGAATTTTTGTCTGATTTTTTATTGATTTTTTGGGAGGATCTTTAAATTTTTTCATCTCAAAGCATGTCTCAAAATATTCTTTCCCTTTCCTCCTGTTATCTGTTGGTCTTTTTCTTCTCTATTTTTCTTCATTCCTTATAATGTCTTGACTTCTTAGTCCCACATATTATCTACCAACAACCTACTAAAAAATATAAAAGTGCCCTCTCTCCGTGGTTCTTTTCCTCTCTCTCCTCCCCTTCCCAATCAGAGATAATACATCCAAATCTTATCACCACATGTAAAGACCTCTCTGTTTCCTTTACCAAATTCTACCTTAGATTGTAGCTACTTAGGGATACATTTTTATCAGTCATTCATTTGACAAGTATGAATTGAGTGCCTACTTGTACCAGGGACTGGGACTAGCATTAGAGATACACTAAAAAGCAATCTCCCCTATCCCAGCCTGGAATTTCCTTTGAGGTAGAAAGTGCATTTACTTTATCTTTACATCTTCACAATGTTTACCTTCATTTTATTGGTAGTAGTGGTATTACTATTATTATTATTATTATAGCAAGCTTTCGTTTACCACTCACCGTATACCAGACAATGTACTAGGTGCTTTATGTATATCCTTTCTCATCCTTTCAAAAATCCTGAAAGGTAAATACTGTTATCCCCATTATACAGATGGAGAAACTAAGGCTCAGTGACATGAAGCACCTTGCTCCAGTTTATCCAGCCTGCGAGAGGCAGAGGCTGAATGTGAGCCGAGATCTGACAGATTCCACAGCCTATTTTTCTCTGTGTCTCACAGAGTCTGCTCCACACAGACCCAGGAGAACATTGAATTTGGCTTCTGCTTTTCGGCGAAGGGCGAAGTTCAGATCTGCCATCTTGCGTGCGGAATGTAGGGTATGACTTTGAGTTGTGTTTTCTGTAGTGAGGATAAGCCCACAAGGCCCACGTCTCATCCTGACTCCTCCTGTCTTCACCGACAGGCCCACTTGAGGCTTCGTCAGCCTGGCTCCATCTCGAGCATCCCCAGTCTCAGAGTCGTCTCTTTGAAGTGCCTTGTGCCTCAGTTTCTTCACCGACAAAACCGGGAAGCTTGGTGTAGACCAGAGGACAATAGCACAATACGATGAAAACACTGTATTTCTGCTCTGTCCCATACAGCAGCTACTAGCTATCTGTGGCTGCTGAGTACTGGAAATTGGCTGGTGTGACTGAGGAACTGAATTTTTTATTTTAATTAATTTATATAGTCACATGTGATTAATGGCTGCCGTATGGGACAGGACAAAGCTAGAAGACTCTTTATCGTTCTTTTGAAATCTGATCTTATCCACACCCTAGAACTATATTTTTTTAACTGTGTGGTACAACCCAATACCAGACCCTGAAATCAATGTATAGGGGTACAAACAACATTTTTTAATGAAATTGGCATAAAGTAATGAAATGGGATGGAAAGGGAAAAAGAAAAGAACCTATCAGTACATATCATGGCGCTAAGATAAGTTTTGATTGTGAAACTTTAGTTTCACATATCTGTGTACTGAGTCATTATAAAAAAAAAAAATTAACCTCTTCCAGTGGCTCATGGTCAAAAAAAAGTTTGAAAAGTACTGTCTGCTTCTGAGTAATGTCGCTGAGACCTAGAGAGTGCCATGCCTACGTGGTGCTCCATTACACACTCTGGGGCTCTGCAGGACCTCGTTTCAGGAATGTTCTTTTCTTCCAGATCCTACAGGCATGTGGTGAGCATGTGACTTTGCTCAGATGGTAATTGAAAGTGACTTTGTGGTCATCTATCTGTCTGGATGCAGAGACCCCAAACCAATGACCCATGGGCAGAACCCGGCCCTCACAGAGAGACCTTGACCTATTTGTGCATGATCATAATCCCCTGGGGCCCACTAGCTTCTTCCCCTCTAGGTGAGCCGGTCTCTACGATTTGTCCCTCTAGCTTTATTTGCCATTTAGGTTACCTGCCTGGTCCCTGAAAGCATTTTGTGTTGCCTGTATTTAATATGCATAGACTATTGCATCTCAAAGGAGACCGAGAGGTCAAAAAGTGCAACCCTTTTATAGAGTAAAGGGAAAATAAGAGCCCAGAGATGGGGTGTGACCAGCCTGGAGCCTCACATAAAGTGAATGGCAGAGAAGGAACCGGTTCTCTCACAAGGAAGAACCAGAGACTGGCAGAAAGGACAGGAAGAGAGAAGAGGGAGGAAGGCAGGCAGGGAGTGAAAGAGGGAAGGAGAAATGAATAGCAGGGAGGGGCAGGAGTTGCAATGACAGCCAGGCCATCCTCACAGCCCTGGGGAGGGGCCCTGGCCGGCGGTCACACTTTCGTGGGACAGGCCCCTCATGCAGTGATCACGTGGATGACCACGGAGGCCATCAAGGGGAGCCCTGTAGAATTTTCAGCAGAAGCCGCTGGGAGATCTCTGCCCTCTGAGAACTGAGGATGCTTAGAATGGCTTAGGGAACTCCCTGACTTGTGAGGCCGAGACCTCATCTGGGGCTGCCCTCAGGCAAAGTGTGCCCGATCTGAAATTTGGCATCTTCCCGAGGCTTCCTCCTGGTCCTGGGTGGCCAGAATGGTGGAGACCCTGAGCGAGTTCCTCCCTTCTTGGACCCTCAGGGCTGCATCTGTAGAGATGGGAATGTAGGTGAGATGGGGCAGAAGGTGCCCTGGGGGCTGCCTTGGAAGGGGGTCATGGGGGTGGCACTTCGGACCCCACGCCACTTTAGTCAGGGCGGCCGAGTTCATCTGCCGGGATCACAGGCCGGGATCCCAACTCCAATGCCCTCAAGTGCCGAGCAGTGCAGGAGAGAAGCCGACCAGGGGTAAGGCAAAGGAAGAAATAGGAACCATGGATTTAAAACAAACACCAAGCCACCCAAATAAAGCATGTCTGAGAGCCACATCCAACGCAAGCCACCTCTGGTCTAGGGACTTTCCCTGAATGACTACTGTTGCATCACAGGTTTGCATTCCATGCATGCTTCGCAGCAGAATCAGGATAACCTAGAGGCCATTTCATCATTTCATTTCAAGAAAAGGTTCGTAGCTTTAAAAAAAATGTTCGGAAACCTCTAGACTAGATATTTTCTATATCCCCTTCTCTCTGATACTGAAAACCCGTAAGTCAAGGGACCTGGGTTGACAGCTGATATTCCTTGGATTTCCCCGCAATCTATCAGGGCTTGATGGCCTGCCAGAGCCTCAGGAAGCAAACATTGTCTAAGCATTAAAACCTCTGGCTCTGAGGCCAAGGGACTGAGTCACTCATAACACAAAGACAATTGCTGGCTTCCTGAAGTTCCTCTATTTCCAACGTGGTTTCCAGGGACCCAGACAAAACCCAAATAGTATTTTTCAGATAAGCTGTAGAGATGTTGGAAAAGGTGTTGCAAGACTCCGGTACAAGTCAACCCCATTCTCCCTGCTGAAATGCTTGTGCAGGTCCCCAAGGCCAGGTAGCTCCTAAGCAGGGCACAGACCAGGATGCATTGGGCAGAAGGAGCCAAGGAACGTCCCGCAGGAGCGGGAGGAGAGGAGAGACACTTGAGCCTCTCTGAGACCTACTGAGGCCTGTCTGAACCCTAGCTCTAAAATTTGCATGTGGTATAATTTTAGGCTAATTAATTACCCTCTCCGTGTCTCAAATTCCCATAAAAAATAATGATCATGCGGAAGCTATCTTATGGACTTGTGAGAATGAAGTGAGATGATACATAGCAAGCATGTACCACCATGCCTGGCACATAATAATTGCTCAATTAATGTTAGTTGTTTTGAGTTATTTTTACAGGCCCTTCGTGTCCCTGACCGGGGACTTTGTAAAGGTAGCAAGGGACCCAGTCAGCAGTGACAATAGAGTAGGTGTTGGCTGAGAGGAGCCCACTCCAAAGTGGAAAAATACCCAGGCTGACAGACACCCTAGGGATTTCCTCCCTCTCCATCTGATCTCGTCTCTTCCTCAGCCATTCTTACACAGCGCTGTCTATCTTATTCTTAAAACTCCCTGACCAAGCACAGCCAGATGATATTTTTGAAATATTCACTGGCATTTCCTTCACCCAACGTTTTGTGCCTTCCCTCTGTTCAGTGAGCAGGGCCTCAGGGCCGGGATGGGCAGCAGAAAGCAGGGACAAAAGGGGTGGCTTCCTAGCTTTTCAATTTCTAAAGCCTGTGCCTTTAGAGGAACTGGAAGGATTGACTACCAAGCTAAATATTCCAGAGAAAGCATCAGTTAGGGAGGGCAGAAAGGGCTGCTTTACCCCCAGCTAACAGGAATGATTGCTGTTACCAAACCCCTCGGCCCGGGGGGAGGGAGGGGAAAGAAATGAGAACACAGATATATTTAAGTCCTCGGGAAGAGGCTGTGTACCGACTCTCGGGTCTGAGTTCATGGACATAGGCAGTCAACTGAGGGGGCGCAGAGGCAGGGGGTGACTGGCTGAAACTTCATTTTCACTTATGGTGAGGCAGGATCCAAGTGGAATGATAAGAAATAAAGAGCTCCCCATGTCGGGGACTGCCATTTAGGCTGCCTGGCTTCCGCGGTTCACTGCAGCGAAGGCCCCTGTAGATCTAACCCGAAGCCCGTCTGCTGTAGCTGGCGCGTGGCAGCTGGCTGTCAGACAAGAGCAGTCGGCCTGGCCAAGAGCGTGCCGTCCTGACACATGTCCTGATAGCACATTTCTGAAGAAGGCAGCACGAGCCATATTGCCAGCAACATGCCACGACCACGGAACACGCTGATGAGGCTGGCAGAGGGAGGCTGCGGAGGAGTTTCTGCTGCAGCAGAGGTTTTACCATATCCTCCTGGGGTGACCGACGGTGTTACTGACCTGCTGACACCGGAAACTGTGGCCAGGGCGGGGCCGTCTGTGCAGGGACCCGGGGTTCCCAGGAGACTCGGACCTCTGCCCTGTTGCAGCTGCCAACACCTGCAGCGCTGGCCTCTCTCGGGGACGCAGCGCACACACCTGTCCGGCTCTGCCTGCCCGCGGCAGAGACACTGCTCGGGGCTGACATCCCTGGCCCGGGAGCAGCACTCACGGCTTCTTCGTCGTCTGCCAGGAATGCCGAACTGCTCTCCTCTCTTTCCTGGTCTGTTCTCTCGTCGTTTCTGATCATTATTTTTAAATCTTTTTAAAATTATTTCTTTAACCAGCTGGGCGATGGGTTGGGGGAAGTTAGGTACCCCTCTTAGTCCCTGAACCCCACTTCCTCCCCAAAGCTGGCCATTCTCTTGGCACTTTTGCGTTATAGGCAGTAGAGCTTAGTGGTGAGAGCTCAGGCTGCCTGGGTTCAGATTCTGCTTCTGCCATTCACCACCTGAGACCTTGGACGAGCGGCCCTAGGTCTCTGAGTCTCAGCATCCTCCTCTGTAAACTAAGGGTAATAGCATCTCCTCTCAAGTTACGAAAACTCAGTGAGATGGCGTGTGTAAATTGCTGAGGACACACCCTGACATGGAGGAGCCACTGTCTAACTATTGTCCATTGTCCTTCCAGACCTTCACTTATGCATTTATGCCTCCTGTTTCTTCACGCATGGCTTCAAATCCAGACCCTCTCTGTGCTTCTGCGTCTTGGAACACTCATCCCCAGCCCACCTACCCTAACGCAAAACCTCAACATGACCTCCAGACTTTTGTGAACTCTCTTCCCACCTTTCTGTGACGCTCTGTACCAGCCCGGCCTCTTGATTTGCCCTCTTTCATCCTGTTGTCCAAGAAGAGCTCCCCCCATTTACTGGGGGAAGCACAGATTGCTGCGTGAGCTTGGGTGAAGTGCTTCTGTCCTTTGAGCTTCTGCTTTCTCCTCTGTTAAGAGAAACTATTGGACCAGTTCTGCCATTCTTTTATTCATTCAACAAGCAGGAATGAATCCATGACACAATGAGATGGCCACTTATTGTATTCCTGGCCCTGAGGTGTAATGGTAAACAAGAAAGACATGGTCCCTGCCCTCGTGGAGCTCACGATCTAGTCTATGTTGACAGCCTCCCAGGCCCTTCTGCTCTAAAAGTCTGATTCCAGGTGTTCACTCAGTGAACACAGATGTAATGACCCAATGAGATGACACAAGCGTGACCCTCAGGGGTTACTAGAAGCAGCTTTTACAATCTCTCTATCAGAGTTTTCAGAAAACAAATCATTCGCTTATTCTAAGTAAGCACACAACAAACACACTGACAGGTCCCCCTGGAAACAGCAGATGTGCCCAAAATACACCGCCCCAGGATAGCATAGATCACAGCCTTTCATCCGCACATCAGGAAACACCCAATTCACACATTCCTATGCGGGATATATCAAAAGCATGTCAGCCACCTACCTCTGCAGCCCACACAAACCATAAACAGAGAGCGCTCTGGAGACGGGGAGCAAGAGGAGGTTGCTCACACTGGTGAGTAGTCTGCAGGCAATGAGTTTTTTCTTGGCCATCAGCAGGAAGGGAAAACCAGGAAACCTTTGCCAAACTTGTTCAAAATGGATTTGAGAGGTGTCTGGGCAAAGCTCTGTGGCTAAATAGGAGTGGCTAAAAAACTCGTAGGAGTTATTTAGAAAGAATTCCTGCGTTGCATTGGAGATGAGGATACATGGCTTCAGATCCTTTAATATTAATTATTGCTTAGTGAGCCCAAGCTATGCACGAAGCACTTTTACATAACGTTAGTGATTTAATATTCACAAATGACTTAAGTTATTCGCACTCTAGAGATAAGGAGACTGAGGCTTGGAGGTCATGTGACTCGCTCAAGGTCACACAGCCAGTGAGGGGCGGGGCTTGATTCCAGCATCCCTCCCTCACCCTTTCCAATGTGGGCATCCGGGGAGACACAGAGTCACGGGAACAGGATGGGCGCCTCGGCCCCGATTCAACTCTGAAATGGAACCGAGGCCCCCCGCTGTGATGTACGTGTTACTCCCATATACAGGCTCCACCTTAAGCTTTCAGGCAGCTGCTTTCTACCTGTGAAATGCCTGGATCCCTACTCGAGGCTCCCTCAGTATTTAGCAGATACCTGGGAACACACTCAGAGCATTTGGGCTCTAATTGAGAAGCCACAGTGTGAAGGCTTCCGCACCTTGCACCCTGTGCCCCGTGGCTATTGCGGCTCATTGCTGAACCGGTTGCTTCTCTGCTTGATGTTTCACCTTTCAACCAGGAGCTCCACTGTTTTTATGACACTCCCAGACAATTATTCACAGTTGTTATGCTGTCTTCAAGGCAGTTTTGTCACTCTTTTAATTATACTCCGGCATAGCAGAGGTGGTCCTACCTCTTAAAGACTATTTTAAAGACACTCTGTTACAATGTGGGAACGTTTTTTATCTGCAAGGTCAAATGACCTTCAGGGGAGGGAAAGAAATCTGTGCAGGCAACACATCAATAAAAAGAACATAACTCAGGTCATATCGCTTGTAAGAGAGAAATCACGCCATTATCTGCTTTTAAAAGAGACTAATAAATCTGATAACATAAACACAGTCTAGTTTAAAACTAGGACCTGTTCATGGAGAGGGAGAGAGTTTGGAGGGAGAAAAAGAATCACAAAAGAGGACACACGAAGGCAGAATCATTTTTTAATTGGACAAAGAACAAGACCCAGAGAGAGAGGAAAAGTCAGGGGAGGCGCTGGGTGCTGAATTAGTTTGCCAGTAGGTTCAACTGATGCGCTCCTGTTAACTTATCAGGAGATCAATCAAGCCTCCCCTTCCAATATGTCATTTTGCTCCAACAAATTTAAATTATCTCTGTAGCATTTGGAAAGAACTTTACTTACAAATTTAGTTGTGGAATTAAGACGTATTTTCTCTTAGAACTCTAAAGATTTGATATGTGTGTAAAAGAAGGCTTAATGTTTCAGATCCTTCATTTTTAATCTCAAAGGTATGGACCAGCTGGTTTTTTATCTTAAAGAATTATACTGACAGCCATTGCCAACTGATTTTTTTGCCTTTATTCTTGGAAAGATTAGGATTGTTCAGTCTTTCAGTGCCTAAAAAATTGTGATTTCCTTTAAAAAAAATTCGTATTTATTTCACTGCTCAGAATCTTTTGTATCCAGATCAAATTCAGGATGGGTGAGTGTGTGTATAATTGGTTCCGATTGCAAATTGTTTTTTTAAGTACAAGTTTAAAACTCTTCAGGGTTACAAATGAATCATTTTGGTCTGAGGTGGTATTCCTGAATTAATTTGTACATGTTATTTTTATAGGACCAGGATGTAACCAGGTTTAATTTCTTTCCCCGCAGCCTGGTGTTCCGATTTTTAAATTATAAGGCTGTACTGTTAAGTATGATAGCCACTAGCCACGTGGAACTATTTACATGTAAATTTACATTGATTAAAATTAAATCAGATTAAAATTTCAATTCCTCAGTCACGCTAGCCACAGCTCAAGTGCCCAATAGGCTCCCATGGCTAGTGATCATTATGTTGGATAGTGTAGATCTCAAACATGTCCATCATCTCAGAAAGTTCTAGTGGATGGCATTGCTTAAGGCTAGTAACTGGGAATGTCTCTCTGGGCACCCTTCATTGGTCAAATAACACTAAAGAAGCCAGAGGTTGCCTGGCAAGGTGGCTCACGCCTATAATACTAGCACTCTGGGAGGCCGAGGCGGGCTGATTGAGCTCAGGAGTTCGAGACCAGCCTGAGCAAGAGCGAGACCCTGTCTCTATTAAAAATAGAAAGAAATTAATTGGACAGCTAAAAATATATATAGAAAAAATTAGCCAGGCACAGTGGCGCATGCCTGTAGTCCCAGCTACTTGGGAAGCTGAGGCAGTAGGATTGCTTGAGCTCAGGAGTCTGAGGTTGCTGTGAGCTAAGCTGATGCCACGCCACTCACTCTAGACAGGGCAACACAGTGAGACTCTGTCTCAAAAAAAAAAAAAAAAAGAAGCCAGAGGTTTCCTGCATACGTTCTAGAAACCTGTCACGTGATCCACAGGTCTACACGTGGCCACTTCATGGATGATCTCACAAATGAGCAAAGTGAATGTCCTTTGAGGCTTAGGGCTGGTCTCTAGCGTTGTTCCCAACAGTAAGTAGTTTCTAACATACGAAGTAGTTCAAAAATTCACTTGTAAATCAACTTGAAATTCCAAAGACACGTGCACATAAGACAAATGTTATAAATCATGTGACTGAACCTTAGTATTTTCCAAGTTAAAAATTAATGGAAATAATAACCAGCAGAGAATGAACAGTCAAGTTTTAGTGTTTCAGGGGAATTATAGATACATAGCTACACACACACAGAACAGGGTTAGATTAAGTTCCTGATTTAATTAGCCAAGGATACAAAGCCTTACTGGAAATGAGGTGGCTTCCGGGGCAGGGGCAGGTGTGGCATATCTCAGCCTGGTTCCTCTTGGCCCCTGGAGTTCCCGTTGGCACCGTCTGGATAAGGGAAGGTCTGGCCACACCTTAAGCTCAAATCTTGCTGTACCACTGCCCTTTAATAATTACAACTTACATCCACAAGCTGGGAGAGCTCACACCAATGGTACTTGAATTTCTGCTTATGGGACTATTTACAAACATCAGGTATTCCCAGAGCTCGGGCCACACTCAGCATCACCAACGCAGCACCCTTATCGTGAGGGGACACGGCAGGGTGTGGGCTGGGGACCCGTCAGTATTTCTGCCCTAGAAGGCCCATCTTTCTAATCCATAGCCCTCACTCTGATTTTATGCTTTTTTGTCTGGGTGGTTCAAAGACTAAGTTCTAACTGAGGACCATGCTCACAAATCCATTTCCCCAGAAAATCAAATCAAATTAGAAAAAAATTCAAATTGATCTTGAAAGTTGGTTATTGAACAATAAGACAGGTTGAATTAGACAAGGTAGACGAAAACTCTTGCAGTGATTCTGGAAGGACTTTTGGATACTTCAGAGGGTTATCATCGTTGTTGGGAATGATTGCACGATTCGTTCTTACTTTATTTTCAGACTCACAGCTTTGTTTCTCTTGGCAATGAGAGATCACCACACTGCTCACATAGACAGGATCTATATTTTTCTCACAAATTAGGGGCAGAGGGGAGAGTGAAATATTTTCCAGGAGACATTGAGCAAAAATCAGAAAAGAAGGAAAGGGGATAGGACTAAAGAGAGTGTTTGTGGACATTCTGGGGGCTGCGGAGGGATTGCTCTGAGCTGTGGAGAGGATGCGGTGGTCGCGATACCAGCGAACATTTGTGGAGCACTTAATGCACTTTTTGAAATGTTTTACATGCATTAAATCATTTAATGAGATAATTAATGATTCAGTTAACTAGCTAATTCATTTAATTTTTGTCTTGAATTTAAGACAGAAAAAAAAAAAGAGTTGGATAATGGACATGAACTCCATTAAAGAAAGACTATGAAAAGGATATTATTCTCCCATCCCAGGTAGCAAAGTTATTAGAAGCTCAGTTTCAGGGCTAAGCAGCCAGCTCTCTGCCCTACAGCGCACTTGTGAGTCAGGATACCTTCAGTGGGAGATAATCAGAAGCTCTGATTCCCTGTTTCTTGTCTTTAAAAGGAGGAAGGCAGATGAGATGGGCTATGGAGATCATAGGCCTCCTTGAGAATATGAACAAAGCTATAGGATAATGTACGTAACACCAAATTTAATTAGGTGGATCAGATGGAATAGTCCAGGTTATGCCACAGTAAAAAAAAAAAAAAGTTTTAGAGACTATGACAATAAAGATTTGTTCTTGCTCATGATAGACATTCATCGTGCCTTAGCTTGGAATTCTGTTCCATGACTCCTCCGTCAGGGATCCAAGCTGACGCATCCTGCACACCATCTGGGGTGTCACTCACTGCTAAGTTACAGAAAAGGCAGTATGGCAGATCACATGCTGGCTCCTACGGCTTCCAATTGGAAGAGACACACGCAATTTCCATTCACATTTCATTGCCATCGAGTCACCATGTGCAGTCCTCCATGTGCCTAGAAGAAAAGATTCAAATTTCAGTAAACAGACATCACAACTACCACATTCCATGAAGAACCCCTGAAGTAGGTGATCTCTAAATTCCTTTGTAGTTCAACGTTGCTGTGAGCCCAGTTTAATTTATAATACACTTATTCAGAGTTCAGCCAGGAAATCTACATGTATAAATGATAGGTACCAATTCCCCATCAATCAGGTGGTTTATCTTTATAACCAGGACAAGAGTGATCTTTCTCCTAATAAGGTATGAGCAGAAGTTTTTAGACTATTGCTTCAACTTTGAGTGAGAATTGAAGAAATGAGAAATTCTCTCCCCAGTGCCAGTAGCGGCTGCCTGTAAGAGAGAGGAGTAGGTTCCTCACTGGCAAAGTTATATCAACAGCTTATACGCGATGCAGTTGGACCAGACAGCTGTTAATATCCCTTCCAGCCCTGAGATTTCGTGTCCTAGGCAGGTGCCTGCTATTATTAAATATCAGATGACCAGATTTTACAATGGCCAAGCCAGGCATATCTCAGGGAAAGGATATCTAGAAAAGTAGCCACAAGATGGTCTTAGCAAGAGAATGACAGGCACGATAAGCTAGCAGGGCTCTCAAGCATGGTCACATGCTGACCGCCGAACTGCAGCTCCTAGGAATGCCAGCCCCTTCATAAGCTCCACCAGCCCATTTTTCTTAACTATACACATGTGACACTTTCTCCATCTTATGGAAAGTGCTGTTGAAAGGAAGCTTTAGGATGAGTCCCTGTGTCAGCCTCCTTCCAACTGCAGTGTCTCTCTTTGTGCCTCCTTTATAGAAAGTCCACACTGCCGCTGACCACCCTCGCTGGATAGATGTGAAAGCTGAGGCCCAGAGAGGGGCTGTCACTTGCTTAACTCAAAGGCCTGTTGAAGGCAGGAGCAGCCACCCCTTTCTTTGAGACCTATGATTGCAAAGCCCACATGCCCTTTTTTTTTTTTTTTTTTTTTTTTTTGTGACAGAGTCTCAATTTCTTGCCTGGGGTGAGTTCCGTGGCGTCAGCCTAGCTCACAGCAACCTCAAACTCCTGGGCTCAAGCGATCCTACTGCCTCAGCCTCCCAAGTAGCTGGGACTACAGCCATGTGCCACCATGCCCGGCTAATTTTTTTCTATATATATTTTTAGCTGTCCAATTAATTATTTTCTATTTTTTGGTAGAAACGGGGTCTCGCTCTTGCTCAGGCTGGTCTCGAACTCCTGAGCTCAGAACGATCCGCCCGCCTCGGCCTCCCAGAGTGCTAGGATTACAGGCGTGAGCCACCACGCCCGGCCTTACTGTATTTTTTTTTAATGTCCGACTTTTTAACTGGAACCAGAAAACAGAGCCCTTTCCTGCGGTGTGCATCTTTGTACTCCCAAAACTTAGCACGGTGCCTGGAGGACAACAAAGTTTGGTCAAATAAATGAATCAAGGTGATGGGAGGACACTCAAGAGAAAATGTCCAGGAGCAACTTGGAAGACGAGGGTGGGCACCTGCTGGCTCCACTACAATCGTCATTGGGACCCTTTCACCAAGTGCTGCCTGAGGGCCTGGGCCTGAGCTGGGTGCTTTGGTGTGGACTCACTCAGGGAACCCTCACAACAACAGTGAGGGTGGGCTCCTGCTTTACAGACGAGAAGTGTGAAGCACAGGTTTTTAAACCTGCATATATCTGTGAAACACTCAACTGAACAATTTTCCCGCCCACACAACCTGCAAGTCCTAGAAAACTGTGAAGGGAGGGATATGTTTGAGACCTATAAAAATCCCAAAAAATATCTTATGATGACTTTTACTTTTTTTGTCCTAATTTCTGTTTCTCATCTATATGAGGATATAGGAGGGGGGATGGCAAAGGGATCTAATTTTTTTTTCCCCTGCTTTTCCTGAAGATGTGTTTTGGCAATTCTGGAGCCAAGGTGGGAATGGGCACCCATCAAGGCATTGCCCTGGGAAAATCACTTCTCTTTGTGCCTGAATTTCTTCATCTACAAAAGGTAGATAAATAATATTTACCTCACTAGGAGTTTGGAGATTTAATTAACACTTGCAAAGCACTTTGAGATGGGAGATGAAAGGGCCTGTTAAAGGAACTGTTAGTGTCAGCACCTAGCACTGTTGGTCTCTGAGGAAATTTCATCAGGATGGGGAAGGCGGAGTGGGCGCCCTGGACCATCCTCTCCTCTGCAAGCAGCCACGCTGGCCTTTCCCTGTCCTCTAAGCCCAGAATTCTTGCCACCACGCCGCTGTCATTGTCATTTCCCCTCCTGCAATTCTCCCCCTCTTCTTTCCCTCATGTGAAACCTCCAGGAACACTTCGGGTCCCATCTGCTCTGCAAAGTCTTCCCCAACCCTTCATTCATTCATTCATTCATCCAATGAGGCTTTGGTGAGTGCCTCCCCTGTGCCAGGCTCCCACGTGCCAGGCTCTGTGCAGAGCCCCGGGGACACTGTAAGTTATGTCTTCTTGACCTCAGGTACCAGAAGAGGAGACTGGAGTTCACACAGGTTATACAAGGTGTCCAAGGTCACACGGCTAATGAGTGACTGAATCTGGGTTGCAAACCGGCTCCAAAGCCTATAGCGTTTCTCCTGCTTTGTGCCACTTCCCACCACAAATCCAGGCACAGGGTCCAACAGGGAAAGAACACATCTGACCCACTTGATTATAACTCACAAGGTTGGTACAAACTATGTGACCAAATCTGACATGCGGGTAGTCCTTGAAATTCTTTTCATAACTAGGCCCCTCTCAAAGGCATCAGCAAGAGGTGACTTAAGGGTGGAGCAGAGGAAGGAAAAGCACTTCATTCTAAAAACTACACTCGCTCTGCAAGCTCTGCTTCACAAGTCCCCCAGCCTGCCCCCTCCCAATCGGATTGTCGCCACTGGATTCCATTCAGATAAAACTCAGACACCTCACAGCTTTCTCTCTTTTAATGCCAGGGAGGAAATCACAAAAGAGAAAGTAAAAACATGGCCTTTCATTAAAAATAATAGTCCCAAGAGAGATCCCTGCCCTGCCTCTTACTGGCTGCAAGACCTTGGGCAAGGCAGTAAACTTCCCTGGGACTCAGCTTCCTCACCTGTAAAATGGGACTCATGATACCACCAATCTCCCACGGCTGCTCTGAGGATTAACAAAGCTTCTGTGTGCACAGCCCCATGCCTGTCACAGAATAAGGTTTTCAAAAACTCAGTGGCCTCTCTTTCTAAAATATGGACCCTCCCACAGCCACATACCAGTGTCTTGAATGAAAAGTCACACTAGGCGGCCAATCCTGGGTGCTCTCTGCGGGCATCATGGCTTCAGAAAGGTGCACGGTGCTCGCCGTCCACGGTGTTAACTACCTTATGCTCTGCAACTGTGCTTTGACGCCTTCACCATAACTGTATTAGGCTGCAGCGGGCTGTGCTGAGGTGCTTGGAGTTCTGCACATGGATTAGCACTGACTTCCTTTCCCTCGGTGAAGCTCAGCGGAGCCAGGCTAGTTTGTGCCACCACTTAGAGAACCATTGAGGCAGTTAATCATTGCACCAATCACAGGGGACTCGAACTACCCAGGAGGCAAAGGACAAAGGTTCGTGGCTAACCCGAAGTCTCCATCAGCCGACTCAGAGCAGTTCCTGAACAAGGGAGTAATTTGACCACTAAGAGGTTTGGATTGGCTGCCTTCGCAAAATTAGGAGATTTTATATTAAAATATAATTTCTGGCTATTCTTGACAAATTGAAAGATCTAGCAAGTTTGGTCCTACGTTCTGGCACACTTCTCCCTGACCTTAGCCCTGACTCGCAGTACACCACCTCATACACCATGTGCTTCACTCACTCACACTGCTTGCCTGGCCCTGGTAGGCTTTTGAGTTTTCTATCTCTAACTGATCAATCTCTAAGCCTTTGTATATATTTTTCCTCCTGCCTGAAAAACCCTACTCCCCCCCCCCCCAGGGCTCTTTCTCTGTCTTGCTAATTCCTTCTCAGGACTCCTCATTGTATGAGACATAGTTCAATTATCACCTCCTCCAGGAAGCCTTTCTTGATTACCAAATCCATCCTCTCCAGACTGGATTCATATTTGAAGAGTTTCAGTTATCTATTGCTGCATAACAAATTAATTCAAAACTTAAATGACTTGAAACAACCATAAACATTAATTATCTCACAATTTCTATAGGTCAGAAATTTGAGAGAAGTTTGCCGGGATGGTTCCAGCCTGGGGTCTCTCACGAGATTGCAGTCACCTGAAGGCCTGGTGGAGGCAATAGGATCTGCTTCCAGGATGGCTCGCCCACATCATATGCAAATTTGTTCTGGCCATTGGTAGGAGGTATCAGCTCCTCATCACATGGAACTTTCCACAGGGCTGCTTGAGTGTCCTCAGAACATGGCGGCTGGCTTCCCCAGAGGGAGAGATCCAAGAAAAGAAAAGACAGGAGCTGTAAAGTCTTGCATAATCTTCCCTTGTAACTCAGACACCTTTATTTCTGCAATAACCTATTTGCTACACACTTTACAATACGAGAGGGTACTGATTAAAAAAGGGTGCACACACAAGAAGGCAAGGCTCGTTGGCACCGTCTGGGATTGGCCACCACACTGGGTTTCAGTAGCTGCTCACCTCTGTGACAGCACTTTTCTTGCTGTACTGTGTGGCCTTATATATCTCTCCCAGCAAAGCCATGACTTATTAAGGGAGTATTTCTTTAATCTTGATATTCCCAACACTGGCAAATAGTAACTGCTCATTAAAAGCATATAATGTCACTCCATTTTTCAAAACCCTCCAATTTCTTTCTGTTTCACTCAGAGTATAAGCCAAAGTTCTCAGAATATCTAGAAGACCCTACGCAACAGCCCAGCCCAAAACATCTGTCTGACTTGCTCACTCTGCCTCAGCCCCTGGAGCTGAAACCTGCTGCTCCTCAAACCCGCAGGCAAGCTCTGCTCTTAGATGCTTTGATGGCTGCTGCCCCTTCAGGGAAATGCATTTCCCCAGACCTGCCCAAGATCGATCCCATGACCTCCTTCAAATATGGCTTAAATATATTCAGAGAGGCTTCACTAAGGTGCCTTCACCACCAGCACTTCCAATTCCCTTAACCTTCATTTTTCATATATCACTTACCACTACATCCTTTATTTATTTGTTATGCTTATTACTTATTCTCTGTCTCCTCATCATCTGATGTAATCCCGGTGAGAGGAGAAGTCTTTGTCTTGTTCACTGATAAAGTTCTAGCACCTAGAACATATTAGGTACTTAAGAAATTATTGTTGATGTAAATGAGTGAATGGACCAGCTCACTCCCTGGTACCCCCTGAGACTAAATGTCAGGAAAATTGCCACAGTATTTTAAAGTGTAAGTTAAGGAAATTCAAGATTCTTCCTTGATTTAGAGAGGAGGTTCTGGAAATGCCCAGAAGTGGACCGACACATTGAGCATTTATTCTGGACCCAAAACGAGATTAGTAAGCAAAACACCTAGCCCTGTGCTTTGCATGCAGTGTGTACCCACCGAGGACTAGCTCCCTTTGCTTCTCTCACCTGTCACTGCCAGAACAGAGAGGGACTTCCCGCCACAAAGCCGCAGGTATGCCCATCACCCAATAGAGTGTGACCACCAGGTACGTGAACTCGCACGGGAAACTTGGCCTCCATTCCCAACTTCCCTACTTATTAGTTGAATGAGCTTCAGCACAGAGAGCACTTCTCCGTGTCTCAAGTTTCTCATCTGTAAAATGGGCATTGAAACAGATGCCTTTTCATGCTTTTGTGGTGAAGACCGAATGAGATAACATATGTCGCTTAGCACAGTCTCTGGCATAATCATAATAAACATTTAATAAATGCTAAATATTGTCATTATTCAGCACTTATGCTGCACAGCTGCAATGGAATATATTGAAAATGTCAAAAAGATAAATTTAATAAACAGTGTTTTTAATGTCCCCATTAGTATGGATTAGAGGATTAAATCTATTCTAATTTCCACTGTCTAGGTAATATGCCAGCCAGGAAACCTCAAATATAAAATCGCTTCATCTACCTTTCATTTGAGGAGAAAAAAAAAGCCAGCACCTCTTTATTCTCCTCTCTTATCCTTTGCTTATTTATATGCCCAAATAAGGTTGCTGTACAAAACACAATTGTGTGGTCTATAAATAATGAACAGCTCTTCCGTGTAGTCGGCGTCAGCACAGAAAAGTTCTAAATGGATTTCTTTTGCCTGCATTTTTGTCTGCCCTAGATCTGACCCTAAACGTAAATATAGGCAGCTTGGTTGGCATATAAAAGGCCCGATTGACCTGCTGACCCAGTTTGCAGAGACGGCTCCGTGCAGAACCACTTTAGCAGCCGCAGTAGCGAAACCTTTTGGTCACACACGCCAAAGCTGCTCACTCACTCGCTGTAATGAGTCCTTGAGCCCCCGCTGTACACGGGGCCCTGGACCCGAGAGGCTTGTGCACCATGCTATGCAGACACCCACCTCGGTCTAGCCCTGACTTGAGACTCGTGTCTGTGATGGACAAAGAGTAACAAATGTTTTTTTTGCTATTTCTAAGAGAAGTGGCTGAGAGTAACGCAGCAAGATTTAGTGGAAAATTCTCCCTAATCTCCTTCCAGGATTCAGCTCTTTCTAGTGAAGTAGCAAACTTCCGTCTGCTTTTTTCTTTCCACTGCCCCCATTTGCTGCAGTGTTCTGGCTGAGTAGCACAGAAAGGCAAAGCGATGCTACGGGCAAGGTTGTACCCTCACAGCTTTACTCAAGGCCACTGGGTTAGCAAGTAGCAAATCTGTGACTCAAAACAGTGTTTATCCATCTGGAACCTTCTATATGGCATGGTGGTTAGCTACGTGGCCTTTAAAGCTGGACTGCCTGGGTCAAATCCAAGCTCTTCCCTCGAGCCAGTTCATCTGTACAACGGCAGGATGTGAATAGCACCTGTCTAATAAAGTGACTGAAGATATTAATAAAAAGTTTTTAATACAGGTGGTTGGCACACAGTAAGTGCTCATGAAGACTTTGGGTTGTGACCACTACCTTTGCCCCAGACTGTCCACCGAGGCAGGGGCTGCTACTTGCACCCCTCCTTCCAATATAAAATCCCAATTTTCCAGCCTCCCTGGCAGCCAGGTGTAGCTATAAACTAAATTTTGCCCAAAAGGATATAAGTGGAAGTGGGGTAATGGAAGTAAAGGGTGGAGGTGGAAGTCCAGACAATGTCCTCATGGATGGGGGAGGCCCATCTTTCTCCCCTCTTGCTGGCCCCCAAGCAGGCCTCCTGGACTTCCTGGGAAACCACATGTTGAGGATTTCCAAGTGTCAGCATAGAGCTACCACACGTCACCAGATTGCAGCATACTGCACCACATTGCACCATGGGTAGCTATATTTTATCAGAGAGAAGTAAACTTCATCTCCTTTTCACAGCAGGGAGAACAAAGGAAGTTCTGCCCATCTCAAAGCAGCCTCTGCTCTAGGGCCAGAGCTCATGTCCCTGCTGCCTGGCGCTGCTGACATCTCGTACACATGGGGCCAGCCTCTCTGTCTCTGTCATCATCAGATGCACCCCATGCAGGCTGTGACATAACTGACCGCCTACAATAAGCCAGGCACAAGGACAAGGAGCACACATCCTCACAGAAAGCTCATGACAACACTGTAAAGTAGCTGTTGGGACCATTTTGCAGTTGAGAAATCTGAGGCCCATGGAGGGGCCATCACACTGCCCTAAGACACAGTCCAGGTCTAAAATCCAGGCTGCCTGACTCCTCACTCTCCAGTATTTCCACTGAGGTCCCTGCCTTGGAACTCAGGGGCACCCCAAAGTCCTGAACCCTCACTAAGAGAGGCTCATGCCACAGATCTCGAGGCCTGGGAGGTGTGTGGAGATGGAAGGCCGTGGAGTACTTTCCATCACGGAACCGAAAGCCAGACTTCCTAGGTTGGACCCCCAGCTTAGCAGCTGTGTGAAGCTGGATGAAGCACCTCTAACCTCGCTGACTTTCAGCTTCCTTGTCTGCAAATTGGGGATAACAACTCACAGGTTTTATAAAACTTAGATAAGTGAGCACATGCAAAGCTCCAAATATCAAGTTATTAGTAGCAGTACTATTATTGTTGTCCTTGCTGTTTTTTGTCTTAAGCCTGAATCACTAGAAGCAGAGCCCAAGATGAAGACTCCTATGTAAGGGGTTTACTGCACGGCTCAGGAGAGAAACCTAAGTGGGAAGGGAGGAGGAAGCAGTGACTTCAGCTGAAATCTAGTCTCAGCCTGATCCCACGGGGAGCCCTGGCATGGGAATGTGTTACAGGGCTGTCCGGCATTGAGACAAGGCATTGATCAGCCATCGGCTGTGAGACACCCGTGCGGAGGGGCTGTAATCTCCCAGGCATCTTGGGGAGAGGGGGATCTTACTAGCAAAGGGCAATTCTTCAGAGGAGGGTGTAGCCGTTGGCTTTAGAAACCAACTACCTCAGCAGCTTGGCCCAGTAAGGGGAAACTAAGTGAGGCACCAACAGCATCAGATACGTATGAGTCATCAGTGCCACCCCCTTCGCAAGGTCTGTCCCTGCTCCCAGCTAGAAGTCATCTCCAAATCCCCCTAGCATTTTCTTCCATTCCCACTGAACTTAGCTTTATTTAATCTCATATTATAGCCATTTGTGTACAATGCTTGTTGAGTATTCTCCCCACCCCATCCTCATCCCTACAGGAGTTCCATGAGAGCGGAGATGGTGCTGAGGAGGGGGCTGCCCACCACACCCGCACGTCACACCTGCCACTGTGTCCCCGGTAGCCAGCACATGCTTAGCATGTATCAGGCACTCAGCAAACCTGGGCCAGTTAATGAAGGATGCCCCTAACTCAGACATGCCAAGATGCAGGATAATATGATGCCAGTTCTTGGAAATACATGAACAAAACAATTAATATTCAAATTTCAAAGCTCAGATGCCAATAAAAACTGTCTTGTGCAATGAGTGTAGATGAAGTGTCTGATGTTTGCAATAACTCAGGGTGTCCAACAAGAGCGTCCTGGCAGTGAGTGCCTCCTTAAATTTTATGTCTTAGACACTTCGCTCATCTCACCCTAGTTTCAAACGTGGTGTCCAAAATCATCAGACTGATAGCCACACTGTGCACCCAAAGCAGCATTAATTTATTCATCAACTACTTACCCTGAGCCAGGTATTATGATCTTGAATATGAAAACCACAGTCGCCATTTCCTCAAGGAACGCTCCATATTTGGAGGATATAGACATGAAGGCAGACAATATCAGCACAAGATAGTAGGCACTGGACAGAAGGGGCTGCAGGCAACAGTCCTGATCTCTGTCGTAGGTGGAGGTGATCATGGCAGGCTTCACAGAGGAAGTGATGCTCCAGCTTTGTCTTGAATGTTGAGTAGGAATTTGACAGGAAAGCACAATGGAAAGAAGTCCAATGTGCATACAGGTGGGGGAAGGGACAGGCTCCATGGCTGGGGAAGGGGAGAGTGATTCATAGTAGTCAGGACTTCCGGGCCAGAAAATGGGTCATCTCGGAGTCCTGAAAGAAATGTTCATTGAGGAGCTTCCAGATTGGTGAACACATGGGCATGCTGAGAGGGTGGCACACCAAGAGAGGACACAGAAGCTCCACACTACCCACCTACCCATACAGCTTCCATCTGTTGTAGTTCATGAGTCATATCCTGTATAATAAGCAGGTAAACAAGAAAGAAAAAAAAAATGGAAGGAAGGAAGAGAAGAAAGGAAGGGAGGGAGGGAGGGAGGAAGGGAGGGAGGGAGGGAGGGAGGAAGGAAGGAAGGAAGGAAGGAAGGAAAGAAAACAGGAGAAAATTGTTGTTAAGGTAAATAGTAGCATTATAATAACAATCATAATAATTCGTTGAGAATCAACTACAATTCAGAACCTTCACATCCGTTGATTATCTCATTTGATTTTCATGACAATCCTCTAAAATAAGTAGTATTAGAACCCCCTCGCCCCCATTTGACAGGTAAGGAAACCCAGAGGTAAGTGGCAGCCTACCATTCTCTAGTTATTTGGAAGTAGGGCCTATCCTCAGGGCTTTCTGACTCTCTGCAGAGAGAAAAAACGGTTACCCCCCAGCACTGACCTAGGTGTTTGAAATCTGTATATCTGTGCCCAAGAGGGTCCATAAAGGTTGGTTGAGTTCATTGAATTTCTAAACAGGCTTCCTTCTGGTTGATTGTTAATTCCTTAAATGTTTCCCCCACCTTAAAAGGATGACAAGTTTGTTAAGCTATGAGACAGTATCCACTCATTAATGCGTGCTAAATTGCCATGCAATTTCTATAGAATTAAATTACATACTCAATGAATAAGCAAATAATCTCAAGACTAATGTTACTCCCATGAATGCCAAAGTAAGACTTGGGCCATTTACTTATCAAATGCTGATTTTTAAAAAACTCACAATAAAATAATAAATAAATCATCAACTCAAAAGTTTAATTTGGTATTCTGGCTCAATCAGGAAAATATGCATAGTACCAGGTACCCTCTTTGGTTTCCAAATAAGGTGATACTCAGAAACATGAGCCCATCCATTTTTATCCTGCTGTGCAATTGCCTGCTAAGACTACGTGGCTAAAATACACACACACAAACACATGACACAGAGAGCCTAGTATAGCATCTATGCTACTTGGCAGTAACCATATTCAAATGCAATAAAAATATTTAAAGCAAATTCAGTATTTTGTAGGATCTGTCTGGCCCTGAGCACCAGTAGTTTGAGATGAGAAAGACGATCATCTCCCTACTCTGCCGGTCTCAAAGTGTGGCTCCTGGGCCAGCAGCATCAGCATCACCTGGGTACTTAGAAATGCAAATCCCAGGCCCCCCTTCTCCACCCCCAGACCTGCTGACTCAGAAACTATGGGGGCGAGGTGATTATTCTAGGTAATTCTGATATAGCTGAAGTTTGAACAACTCATCTCTATGTCTAAAACACCAAAAGAACTAGGGATTTTCCCTTACATATGCCTATGTTTGAATTTTAATGGCTGCATACCAATTTTATGACACAAGGCCAGTTATTTAACTTCTCTGAGCCTCACTTTTGTCATCTATTTAAAAAAAGATTAAAAGAGGAACGATGCCGCCTTCCGAAAATTACTGGTGGATTCACTGAGACAGCGCGGGTACTGCTAGCACAGGGAACAGCACACGTGGAGCACTCCCTGGACTGTCTGCTGGTGGTCTGGCATTATCTCCCTCCCTTCTAAGTTCTCATTCTGGGGACTCTTTCCCCAGAATCCCCTTCCCCACCGTTCCCAGTGAGAGTTTGCCAAAGAGAGGGCTTGGCTAGATCCAAAAGGCACAGACGAGGTGGGATGTTTACCCTGGAGGCAGCTGCAGCCAGGCCTGTGAGGTTCTCAGCTGCTTCCCAGAAGCTTCCTGAGAACCATCAACTTTCCTGCCACCATCTGAGAACACTGCGTGGGAGCTTTTCAGACATTCTTGAGAATTAGAGTTCATGAGAATATCTGTTTTGGTGCTTCGGGCTGAGATCAGCCATGGTAGAATTCCTGATCTTTTTCTAGCTTTTCCAAAAGTCCTATATGGTCCTCATTCCTTTGAATAAAACTCCTATTCCCTGGAATCTATGGAATAGCTTCTGTTCTCCAACCAAACCCTGACACACGCATCTACTACCACGCTCACCCAGGAAAATCGTATTCCTATAATAATCAAAAGGATTCTACTTTCTTCAGACTTGAGTGAAACTCCTAGTATCTAAGGGCTCCCCTTCCTTCAAAGAATCACCGTATGTTCGCTGTTATGTTATACTCCTAGCCATAACCTATTTTGGTATTTTAAATGACTGCTTAAAGCTTTTCTGCAATTTTGAGTGTGATTTTGCTTCGTTGTAAGCCACCTGCCCCCATGGAAACCAATCATCACTCTTTATGCAAATCAATGGAGAAGTATGATTCAATTAACAGAAACTTGCTTAACAGTTATCATGCATTGGCTTGTTTTTTATATGATTTTTAATGTATTTATAATGTCATAGAAGCCGTTTTTCTCCCCTCTTCCAGAAAATGACTCTAAATATAAAAGACACAATAATAATGAAACCTCAAATAGGTGAGGCATTTACAGCACTTCAAAGCCCTCTGATAGTTTATCTCTGGTCAACAGATATTTTCAGACTCATGCAGAGAAAGAGAACGAGATGCTGAGAGGTCACACAGGTTGTTAGAGAAGAGCGGTAACCAGAACTGCAGTTCCCTGAAGGCTCCCGCAAATCCCAGGCCCTTGTTGCGTGAAAATAAGTCCGTGATTAGATGCTAAATAAATTATCTAGTCCTTAGTAATAAATTCCTTATTAGCAGAACTAGGTCACAGCTACAAAAGTAGTGTTCTCTCTCTCTCTCTCTCTCTCTCTCTCTCTCTCTGCCTCCTTCTCTCCTCCCTAAGAAAAGACCTTTTCTTTGGAATTTTATCCATGAAAATCTGAACAAGGATTTGCGTTCTTTGGCTGAAGGTTTTTCTCAGAACATGGGCAGCTTTCCAGACTTCTGTTTTGTAATGAATATTCCTACTATTTTTGATTCTCAGTTTTCCAAGGCCATGGTTACCCAATCTGGCTGTTGGAAGAATGTCGTTACACTAAATCAGTTAAGTTCTGAAACGCAGAATTTTTTCCAAAAGCAATTCACAGAGATGGTATCACTGAGGAAGGATACAGAGGAGGGAAATGTCCTAACCAAGACATTGGTCCCATTGATTTTCAAGTTGGGTAAAAAATATAACCGGAGGTGAAAATGGAAGTGGAGGCATACGCTAAAATGAGGTCTTAGAACAAGCCACAGGAAAAAAAAAAAATCAAAATAAGTGGCAAAGATATGTGTATAAATTTTTTTAAATCTCTCGCACCAAGCTGAGTATATAAAAAGGATCAATGCTACCCAGAAAACTGCAGCTTTTCTCTTCTAGGGTTAGTTGATCTCTCCAGGAAGCTCACTTGGCCAGGACCTAACATGACCCCACAAACAGTGTCTCTCCCAGAGACGACCACCCATGTCTTGTCCATGGAAAGCATGGAAATCAAGAGAGAGGATGCTTGAAGAAGATTTCTTTGAAGAGAGCTGGCCCCCCACCCAAAGGAAGGCTTGCTTTCTACTATTGTATTAGTAACCATTTGCTACATAATGCATCACTGTAAAACTCAGTCACTCAAAACAACAATCATGATCTATAACTTCTCATGTTTCTATACCTATGGAATTGAGCAGCTTGGCTGGCCAGTTCTGTGAGGTAGCAGTCAAATGTCTTCCACGGCTGCAGTTATCCAAAGGCTTGACTTGGGCTAAAGCATCCACTCCAAGGTGGATCATTCACACCGCTGGCAAAGCCAGTGCTGGCCTTTAGCCAGTTCTTCTCTACAGTGGTCTCTCCATGGGGCTACTTGAGTGTCCTGACGCCATGGCAGCTGGCTTTCCCCAGTGCGAGCAAATCGAGAGAACAAAGCCAAAGCTAAAATACCTCTTATGACCTACCCTTGGAAGTCCCACTCTATCACTTCTGCAGTATTCTAGTGGCCACACAGGTCAAGCCTAATTTTGTATGGAAGGGCATGAAAGTCAAGAGGCAAGGCCACTGGGGGCCTTGGCAGGCTGGCCAGCACAAATGCTCAGTGCACTGCACGCGGCTTACACTGAGAGATCTACAGGAGAAAGGGCTGGCTGAGGCAGCAGGGTCAGCAGAGAGTTGGGCAAAGGATCTCAGTGTCCCCCAGGCCAGATGTGGGGCTTTCTGGGAAAGAGACCTGATGTGGAGTGACCTGATTGGAAAAGTGGTAGGTATAAAGGCCAGGGGCAGAGTTGGCATTGTGAGGGTGCAGCCAGTGCAGCCACACAAGGCCCCACACTCAGAGGGACCCCACTCGGGTTTAACGCTCTGCCACTGTCATCTTGAAATTCTCAATACTTTTTGAACAAGGGTACTGATGTTCTCATCTTGCCCTTAAGTTGTATAGCCAGTCCTTTCTCTGTAGCCGAGGATAAAGATAATCACTCACGGAAATAAAGAAGCAATTGCTGTTAAGGGACTCCCTGGATGAGAAATCCCAGGGGCAAGGTTCCCTAACAAACCCATAAAAGCAACTACAACTACAAGACAGTAAGCTCTAAACTATTATGAAAACTGAAAAGGTATCTAATTGCTAGATTTCTCTATGAGCCTGAGTTTCTCCAAAAAGCAGAGTTTAAGACAAGCGTTTTCATGTAGGGAGTTTTTTAGGGGGGAAATGACCACTAGAATCAACAGTGGGAGTTTGGAACAGCAAGGCAAGGGAGGGGGAAGAGCTGGTCCAAGAGTGCATCATTGAACTCATTGCTCTGTGGCCAACTAGGGACTTTCTAAGGAGCTTTGAAGGATGCTCAGCAAGATTGACCTCCTGAGACAAGGAAAAGGGGTGCAGTTATTCTCCAGTTGCCATCCTGATGGCCAAATGTTGTTCCATGGGGTTATAATCCTCTGATACATGCATCAGAAAGGCTGAGCGGGGACCTTTGGCATCCCTCACGTGGCAGCAAAGAAGTCCTAGGGCAGAAAGCAAAAAATAAGCTGTGTTTTCAAGAGACTCCTGTTGCAGCTAGTTGCTAAAGCAAGAGGTGGAGTAAAACAGTGGGATGCGAGGATGTGAGGGGCCCATGTGGCATTACAGTCTCCATGATGATGTCCGCCAGGCAAGAACGTCCCTGCTCCTCTACCCACTCCTCCCCTGAACTCCAACCCTGGAGGGTTCGGAAGCCTCCAGTGGGAATGTGAGAGAGAAGAGCTAGCAGAGATCGATGGAGCCAGCTCCAGTCTTTCCCCAGCTGACGCCTCCCTCCTGAGTAGAGGAAGGCAAAAGCCTCAACTTTAATCAATTTAGAATTATATTGGAGCAAGTACTTTAATTCCTCCACTGAGACACTGTTTTATGATAAAGTGAAGAGAGACTAGAAATGTCCTGGGGTCTACCTGAATTTCCTTCTAGGGCCATGGGATTAACAGGCCCCCAGAGTGGACTTAAAGGGACAGGGCAGTGGTGAGCCGAATAAAGCTTCTTTATGATGCCTCCCCCAGGTCACACTCGCTCACCCCGATGGAAGACATTAGAAATATCCAGAATGCACCTGGTACAACAGAAAGACAATGTTAAGGGGGAAAATGTGTTGTTATATGAATCCCTTTTATGAAACTGCAATGGAAGCCAGAGCACATGCCACTTTAAAATGTTTTGCTTTTTCACGTACTGTTTATTCTGCTGAAACCCCCTGCCCCACCATTGACTCGCCTCCCTTTGTCAATTGTGTCCTCCTGAGATAGGGAGGACTTTTTTTTATCATCATCATTATTATTATATAGTATTGTCATATATAGTCAGCCTTATATCAGAAATATTCGAGGAAATTTTTAAAAATAAAACAAAAATGGCACACATTAAAAGACATGAAGAAGGAAAGATTAAAAAATAAAAAAACAAGGACAGGAAATTACAACCGAATGTAGAGTGAGACTCTGTCTATAGCTCTACGCATGCCTTAAGTTACTAACAGATGCAGTGGGTACAACTCTGGCTCTAAACTTACCAGCAGCTGATAGGAAAAAGAGAACTTGATCTTGTCTCAGTCAGCATCCATCCAAAAATGTACCACTTATCAGGGGAGCAGAATTATTCCTGATTCTGCAGCCAGACAACTGCTCCTGGGGTTCTCCTAAAGAGACACACAATGTACGTAAATTGAAATGCATGCTCCACAACCTCTTGTCAACAGAAGCTTTTTATAATGTCCCTCAACCTGTGACAAAGGCATCACAATGAGAAAGAATCACCAAGGCCAGGTTGATGGCAGATATGTTTGGGGCACCATGCACTGTGGTTCTAACCAACTTCATCACACTTACCATTTCTCCTTGCAATCATTTCTACAGCCATCTTTCTCCCTTTTAGTTTGTGAATGTCTTGAATGCTAAAAGCCATGTCTCATTTATCTCTGTGCCACCACTGCTGAACATTTGGCTTGGTATGTATACCAGAAGCATGCACATGTTTTCTGCGTAAATGGGAGAGTTACAGATTAATGCTGTTGCACTATGTGAGGCAACTTAGAAGGCAGTAGACAAAGGAGTGGATGTCATTTAGTCTGGGACACTTGAGAAATGGAAATCACACACAAACCAGATCAGCAAGCCTCTAAGGTGCAAGAAGCAAGGTGGGATGGAATACTCCTAGCCTTTCTGTCAACCTCTGAGTGAAAGAATCAGAACATACAGTGCAGAGATCATAGCTACAAAATGTCTCAAAACTTGTTGTCAGCACCCCTGTTGGCTGTTTATTTCTCCCGGCCATATCCCAATAGGGATAAGGGAGAAAATTCAAAACAAAAATATCCTTTGTACTCATCTTGAGGCAACAGGGAAGGGAGAACTATCCTACAGTCTGCATTCTTCTTTACGTTGAGTGTATGTGTTTAATACAGAGTCCAGAATATATGATATGCATGACACCCATTATCCAATCTTATTCCTTCAATAGGCATTAATAGAACCCTACTGCGCTTGGTACAGAAGATAAAATGGTGAGCAAGACCTGAGCTTTGTCCCCAAAGAACCTACTATTTGAATCTTTTTAAAGATGAGCTAGGTTTTTCCAAATCCTGGTTACTTCTTTTGTTAAAAAAAAAAGAATATTATCTACTACACATTGAAGTCAAGACTCACACCGAGACCTATTGCGCTGCTCCCTGGGCCAAGGAGACCTGTCGGAGTGAAAATCAGAGGTGGCATGGATTCTCAGAGGAAAGGGGAAAGCCTACCCTGCCACGGCCATATAGTTCCTGGCTCAAACCCTGCATTTCCAAAGAATAAGTTCAGGTGTTCTATCACACAGTAGGGTGACTATAGTAAATAACAATGTATTGTATATTTCCAGATACCTACAAGAGAAGATATTGCATGTTGTCACCACAAAAAAAATGATAAATATTTAAAGTGATGGATATGGTCATTACCCCAATTTGATCATTATGTCATGTATACATGCCCTGATGCATCTCATTGTACCCCATACATAGTTATTATGTGTCAATTATAAATAAAAATGAAAAATAAAAAACATATTCTAAATACATGCTTACAAAGTGCACTGTTTGGCAAAGAGTTCAATTTATTGTAATAAATCAGCTCCCAACACATCTCTCAAGTAATGTGCTCAAATTTAGTTTTAAATAAATAAATTTTACAAACACCCTGAGTTTCCCAGTAGCTGTACAAGAAAAGCCTTTCTCAGGGGCTTCCTGAGATACAGAATGAAAGAACTGGCAACACGTTGCAATGATCCCTTATACTTCACTTTAATTAGAGAAAATAAAAAATCCCTGGCTCCCCTCCTCAGATGGAACGGGATTCTTTTCCACAATGCCACAGTGTTTTTTCCTTACTCACCAGGAATCCAAAGGTGATGTGCATTTTTCAGAGGAAAAGCTGGCAAGCGTGCCCATCTCAACACAAATGTGTTTTATTAAGTATATACACTATGCAGAACCCAAAAACAAATCTAAATGTGCTTTCAAAAAGTGCTGGGCTGGTTTAAAATATCTTTAAAACCAAAGCAACTACCCCCTTGCAGAACACTGGAGAAATGTCTCCTTGCTTGGCAGTGGGTATCTGAACAGCATATCTGACTATTAACAAAATTTGAGAAGAGAGGCTCCCTTCTAACCCTTATTTTTGGTTTACTTAAAAAAAAAAAAACACAAAAAAAACGTTCCTTTCAGCCTTAAATTTCTCTGCCTTGGTCTCTAGTCTGAGGACCACATCCTTTTTGAAGACTTCGGCAATTTCTGTGGAGCCATGTTTAAATTGGGTGAGTGGAAAACTAACTCCCTTTAATAAAAGTGGCATTGTTTTGCAGTCAGGTAATTCCAAGTGGGCTCACTTTTTACTTTCCATGGGAATAGTCTTTGAGAAAGAAAGGGCCTTTGTTGAGTTTTGTTTTGTTTTGAGAACAGTCAATTGGTTCTTTCTACCCTTCCTTCTGGGGAGCCAGTCTCACCAAGGACAACCACAAAGTTCAAGCAGAAGTAACGAAAAAGGAAAGAAAGAGAGAATCTGTATGCAAACCCAAATTGTCATGATCTGGGGTTGTTTTCTGTCATACTTCTCCCTTCACCCCCACCGGGCAGACAGACGACTCCCGCCCAAAACTCTTTGTTTTATGCATGCCCTGCTTTCGTAGATAGAGGACCACAGAGATGAAACCTTATTATAAAGTTCCTCGCTCTTAAGGAATCTTGCTGCCTGAGTTTCTGCTGAAGTGACTTCTCACCTTCAAACTCACTGAGGTTGTTCTTGTTTGGCTTCAGATAAGTGGCTGAGATTTTAATTGTTCTCAATTGGTCTGTTTATCAGTACAACTGTTTCAGTTTTCTTCAAGACAAATGATTAGGTCCTATAGCCTTTATCAGTATATTTAAGTATGTTCTTCAGGTGTGGACTTAACTTTGCCCTCCACTTCTGGCAGTCATTTCCTTTTCATTACTAAGGTGTAAATAGTTTGAACATACACACACACACACACACACACACACACACACACACGCACACACAAATTTAGATGTATTTAAACACAGATTTGCTCAGAGTTATTTTGGAAAGTATATTCTTTACCAGTGACACCAAACCAACCATGAAACAGTCTACATTTCCTTAAAAAGGAAGAGGTATCCTATATGAAATATGGAAAGGGTAAAAAGGAAAGAAAGAAATAAAACAAGAGAGTGATAGGAAAAATTAGGAAATCTCAATGGGTTAGAAAGCCAGGAAGCAAATCAAGCGTACTAAGTGCCTACACTGGGCCAAGCACAGGGCTGGATTCCTTATATTTCTCATTTTCATCCTTAGGACAACTTTGAGAGACAGGGAAGATTACTTTTTCTTTTTTAACAAATGAGGAAATTGAAGTTTAGAACAATGTGTAGCTTGCTAAAAGGCAGTAAGTGGTACCATCTCCCAGTAAGCCCAACCATCTTCAACTTTATACCAATGCAATAACTGAAGTTCAGAGATCTAAAGCTACTTGCCTGAGGGTAAACAGTGAATCAGTAGAAGAGCTGTGATTTGAGCCAGCTTATTGCTCCAAAGTCATTACAAAGCAAAACCTGAAAACCAGAAACTGGAAGGGGGATAGATATATTCAATGAGATGATCTTGTCTTAGGTTAAAATAACATCCATTTGCTTAGCTCACAGTTGAGCAAGTAGATACTTTAGGCTGGGCTCAGTTGGGTGGTTCTTCTAGTCTTGGCTGGGCTCACTTGTGCATCTACAGTCAGTTCAATGAGGCAGTTCTGCCTCTAGGGATTGTCTGCTTTTGGGCTGAGGCACATCAACTCTACTGCATCTGGTCTGTCATTCTCCAGAAGTCTAGCTTGAATTTGTTTTTATGGCTACTGTACAAGTTTCCAAGAAAAAACAAGCAGAAGTGAGCACAAGTATTCAAAGCTTCCTGAGACCTAAGCTTAGAACTGGTACACCATCAACTCCATCTCGTTTTAGTCCAAAGCAAGTCACAAGGCCAAATCAGATCTATGGGTGGAAAACAGACCTCACGTCTTGATGGAGTAGCTGCATAGACATGTTACAGGGAGCATGAACTCCTGCCATTTCTGCAATCAGTTTTTCATGAGGTATAATTTAATTCCATTATCCTTGAACCTTAGAGCAGGTCTGAATAGTCAAGAGCAGTTCAGTGAAACAGATTCTTGGCATTTGTTTGCACCTTCTGGCAGCATAGAAGCTTGGTCTGGGAAGGTCTAGTATCAGTGATTCTCATTAGGACTCCTGGTATCTTCAGAAGAAAATGGGCCTTGCAGACATAGTCCTAAATCCCAGCTCCTCCATGTATTAGCTCCATAATCTTTGCCAAATTTTACCTCTGCACCTCAATTTCCTCCTTTATAAAATGGGGATAAGAGCAACAATATTACTCTAATAATAGCAATACACTGATGTTAGTTTGGTATAACGACTAGTGTTGTTATAAGATGAAACCTGTGTAAGGCAGGGCCTGGCTGCCCTCTCTCTCTGCCCAGCCTAGACTTGCCTGTAAGAGAAGTGAAACATTGAGGTGTAAATCTTGACCAAGAAGTTTCTAGCTCAGTGAGACATCACAGCTCTGCTGGAAAGGTCAACCCAGAGTAGCTTCCAGTCCCACCTGGGCTCCTAAAGGACAAGATCATCCTCCGAAGAGTCTGAATTGTACTCTTCCGGTTAACTAGGTGCCAACCTTCAGGATTAACATCTCTTTTGTTTCTTAAGACACTCAGTTAGGAGGGCGTGACCATTCTAGCTATATGGCGAATCAGGCCCCGAGAGCTTCGGCTCACAGAGCTACAAGTGAGAGAAGAGGGATTAGAATCAGACTGTTGGACTTCAAGCCAACATTCCTTGCTAAGTTATCCTTTGCCACCCAGCTGTCCCTTAATAACAGGCACAATTCCAAAACACTGTATCGTTCTTGATGGGGACTTGAGTGCCCTGGGGAAAAATTGAGCATTTGGTACTGAGGTTCTAAACTCAAATACCTTTCACCTTCCCCAGTGAAACTGTTTCCAATATTGTTATTCTAACTGCTCCCCGCCCCCCAAAAAAACTACAGCTGTTTAGAAGCAAAACATTAGGGAGTAAGATAATGAGGCTTTGAAATTACCAACATTATTCAACCCCAAAGCTCAAATGGAGGCATTCACGGCTTCCCATCCTCCTCCCTGACAGCCACAATCTCCAATTCACCGCTGAGGAACCGGAGAGGTGTGAAGATGCAAAATTCTACACTTTCAGATCTGGAAAGGAGTTTAATGCAGCTAATTCAATGCTTTCATTGCACAAATGCAAAAGGTGAAACCCAGAGAGTAAAAATGACTTATCCACAGAGCTAACCAGAAACATGAAAACTCCAAAGTGTTTTTCTGCCCAGTATTGTATTTGACCCTGACAAGGACACAGTGAGGCGGTAGAACACCTATTGTTATTTTACAGAAGAGAGGCTGAGTTACCTGATCAAGGGCATTCAGAGTGCCTGGGGCAAAGCTGGCACTAGGACTACCTTCCAACCGCTCGTGTATCACGCAGAAGACAAGGACCCTTAACTGTGTGTCTTCAGGTAAATCATGACTCCTCTGAACCTCAGTTTTCTCATCTATAAAACAAGGAGAGGATGATCATACCACAGAACTGCTGAAAAAAGTAAAATGACATCATAATGCATCAAGCTCTTGATGCAGAATCTGGCATGTAGCATACGCTACAAGAATGATGGCTGTTTATATGACCATTTTATTCCAAATCCAGTATTTTTAAAAAACATTACTTAATAGAATGCCTTATTTGGGGTTTTAAAAGTTTTGATTGGCTTCCTGGCCTCCGTTCAATTCTTTTCCCTTTTTTTTTTTTGACTGCAGAAAAAGTGATTCAAAGTGTCACTTTAGAAACATACACTTTTGTTTGAGCTCTGATGTAATATTTAGATGACTAGTCACAGAAGGTGACTCTGCTAATTCAGGCACCTTGTTTTATGACCCAAATTCTTTCCATCTTATTCAACTCAGCTTTAGCCAGTTCTCCAGAGGCAAGAGCTGGGCATTGCTTTCTATGACTGGGATCCTTGTCTTGATGTTAAGTAGCAGAGAATTGGCAGGGTTTTGGTTTTGTTTTGTTTTGTTCATCGCAGGCAGCTAAAAGGAACATAATTCACAATCCATGTCAGGAAGACCTCATTTTGGGTACTTTGTGCTTCCTCGGTGGTCCTAGCAGACCTTGCGTTCATTTCCTTTCTCCTGAGCTTTCTCTGTCATAGATAATTTATACAATCCTATCTCTCTGCAATTCTTACCATTGAATACATTTCATGACAAGGGGGTTTTGCTGTTAAAACTTTTGGCCTCAGAATTCTATCTTATCCCTTAAATGTCATTAAGACATCTCCACCAACCCGAAAGAACACAGATGAAGCTAAGCATACATTTGTTGAAAGAAAAAATTACTAGATATCAACAATTAATATTTATTGAGCATTTACTGTGTGTCAGACACTATAGACACATTACATGCATTGTCTCATTTACTCTTCCCAGGAATTCCATGAGGTAGGTACTATTATTATCCCCATTTTAATGACAAGAGGACTGAAGTTCAGAGTCTTAATGTGCAGATTTATGAAGCAGGGACGCCATGATGGCCTCTGTTCTCTAACCACTACACTGCCCAATTCATGAATTATGAGTGTGAGGATGAACAGGTGAATGGTTTGTTATTAGGAATGGCCTATTGATTTCTGGCCCTCAAATGGCTAAGTGAGGGTCTACTGATCTTCCTTGCCATCCATCTCTTCTGCCTGCTTTCAACCGCTTGATTTAATTGATATCTTTCAGGAAGCCAAGGTTGGCTAATCCCATTTTCAATGAAAATTTAGCTTTTTTTTAAGAAAAAACAAAAAAGATGGACCACAATGTGCTACATTTTCCCAGTGACTACCCACTTAATCACAGTTTGTGCTGTCCCATTTCAAGATCTCCATCCCACCCTCTTCAAACTGCCTGGATTTGAATCCCTGCCCCTCCATTTACTGTTTGATCCTAGGCAAATTATTCAACCTTCCCATGCTGTAGTTACCTCTTTTGCAAGATGTTAATAAGAATGGTATCCATCTGACTGGGCTGCTGTGGGCACTAAGGCTGGAAATCTCCCACCCTCTCATGGGTCTCTGGTATTGCATTGATAATCTCATCTGCAGACAATGGCCAACATCCTAAGGCCTTTCATGAGTGAGAGAGTGGACCGAATGGCCTCCTGCTTCCCCCTCTATGCCCTATCCCAGGTTTCACACTGAGATTTCACAGAGAAAAAAAAATAGTCTGACTGTAACATAAACTGAAATAAAATGTGTGAAACCCCTTAACCTGTCAGTGTTCACCAAGGCTTCCATAGTTGCAACTGTCAACATCTTAAGTCCTGTGTCATGCACGCCAAGAGCCGTCTCCAGCAGACTTCACTTTCCACCCGTTTTCTTGCACTGCCAGGTAGAGAGCCATCATTTACAGGGGAACAGGCCTCAATTCTGATAAGGCATAAAAAATGGGCTAGGGAGTGATAGTACAGCCATATGTCCTTCCACCTTATCTGCAGGTCCCATTATCAGCAATTTTATTGAGCCTATTCAGGCCACTCCATCCTCTTATCCTCACCGACAAATGCTCTTATTTCAGTCTTTCTTGGACTCCTTTGAGAAGAGAATGTAGTATCTATGTTTTAGGAAAATAATAATGTAGTATCTATTTTTAATTAGCATATCAATTAAGATGTGTTTCTATTCTTCGTGTAATTATTAGATTCATCCCCACCGTAAATCAAAGAAATTGCAGATTAAAGCAAATCTCTTTTTAAGTGTTAATAAACTCAGTGCTGACATAAGCCTGGTTAATCCAGCATTCGCAGATATCTCTGGACCACTATAAATCACCACATTTCTTTCCTCTCATGCTCTAGCATATATATCAAGAATTTGGCAAATGCCTCTGACTCAGTAATTCCATTTCTGGACTCAACACTAAGAAAAAAATCTTAAATATTTTTAAAAAGCTTTATGGCCAAAGATGTTCATATCAGTGTTATTTACCACTACAAATCAATGAAACCATTCAAATGTTTCTTTTAAAAAATAAAATGGTTAAATGGGGTATTTTATAATTACTTTGAATATTTTGCAGCCATTGAAAATCATGCTTTCAATCATCCTGGAAATTTTTATAATATAGTGTTAAATGGAAAAAAAAAGCATATGCGAATGGATTAAATTATCACATGCACCCTCAAAATACATACATTTATTATGCATCAATAATAAAGAAGTAATAACTTTAAAAAGACAAAATACAAATGTACACATATAGCATGATTACAAATATATAAAGCAAAAACTTTCATTTAAAAGAAAGACAAGAATATATAAAAAACATTAATGACAATGTTATTATAGTAAGTCCAAAGTGCCATGAGAGAGAATAAGTGTCCTAATTTAGACAGGAAGATCAGAAAAGCCTCTCAGAGAATCTAGAAGATGAACAAAAATTAGCCAAAGAAAGACTACTAGAGGCATAGAAAACAACAGGTACAAAGTTTCTGAGTCAAAAAACAGGATAAATAAGAGTTCCTGTGGCACTGGCTATTAAATGCTAACTATATATCAGACAGTCTTCTTTTGAGATTTGCCCTCTCTCTAGAACCACAGCTAAAATTTCCTTGTGTAGAATAAGGATTAATTTCATACACTGAGAAGAAAGCTTGCAACTAAAAGCCCGAGCCTGGCGTGTAATAGGAAAGGATGGTACTAATTGTACTTCTCTCCCAAGGTTGTCATGGAATAAAAAATTACTAGACTTAAGCATTTACAACGGGGCTGGCAAATGGCCAATAAGCACATGAAAGGATGCTCAATGTTATCAGCCATCAGGAAAGGCAAATCAAAAACACAATGAGGTACTACTTCATACCCAGGAACATGTCTATAATGAAAAAGGCAGATAACGGCACGTGTTGGCAAGGATGTGGAGAAACTGGACCCCTCATACATGCTGGCAGGAATATAAAATGGCACAGCCAGTTTGAAAAACAGTTCAGCAGTTCCTTAAATGGTGAAACATAGAGTTACCATATGAACCAGCATTTTGATAGATGATAGACCCAAGATTTTTAAAAAAGAACATGTATCCACACAAAAATCTGTAGAGAAATGTTCATAGCAGCATTATTCATAATATTAATAGCCAAAAAATAGAAACAACCCAAATGTGCATCAATGGATGAGTAGGTAAATAAAATGTGATATGTCCATATAATGGAATATTATTTGGCAATAAAAAGAAATGAAGTAGTGATTCATGCAGCAACATGCATCAACTTTGAAATGATTATGCTTAATGAAAGGAATTGGTCACAAAGGACCATGCATTGTATGATTCCATTTATATGAAATGGCCAAAATAAGCAAGTCAATAGAGATGGAAAATAGATTGGTGTTTGCCTAGGGCTGAGTATGTTGAGGAGAAATGTGAGGCAACTGCTAATAGATTCAGGGTTACTTTGGAGAGTAATGAAAATGTTTGAGAATTGGTTGTGGCGATAGCTGCACAACCCTATGAATATACTGAAAACCATTAAACCATGCACTTTAAATGTATGAATTGTATGGTATGCGACTTTTATCTCCACAAAACTGTTATTATAAAAAAAAAAGGAGGCAAGCACATGGGCACATACTATATGCCTAATGTTAGCTAGTATAATCATTATAAATAAATATTTCTTATATATCTTCTTTGTGGGGATGAAATTTTTCCTAATAAGAAGAACCATGAATATACCATGAAATTTTCTAAATCAAGGTCATAACCTCAAATGCCTGCAAGGAACAAGCAGAAGCCAGAAAGGGACCCTGAATGAGTTAAGTAGGCCCAGCGTAAGGGAGCGGTGTAGACTGGGGCAAACTGTCAAGCTCCCAGCCCTTTGAAAAGCAACTGGCTGTTTCTTAGCTTCTTTCAACATCAGAATGCAGGCCCAGGACTGCCAAATCTGCCATTTCAACGAAAGACAGAAATTCAGATTTTTAATGTGAAACCTACTCATTTTTAACTGTTGGCACCTATTTGTAAATGTTATAAATGCTGGAAGGGTCAAAACCTGCAGTCCAAGCCAACATAATAGCAGGCAAGATTTGGTCCTCAGGTGAGTTTGCTGCCTCCGCTCTGAGTACTTCAGTATCATTCCCCAAACCTCCCACCTCCAGTTCGCCCTCCTCCCTAAACCCAGGCCTGGCGCTCACTACCTCTGCAAGAAGTTAGCAAGCTACAAAGAGAAACAGAGGAACTAATATGTAAATAAAGAGTCCCAAAACATTCTCATGGATGTCAAAGTAAGGTTGGGGCAGCACTGAGAGGGATTGGGCCATATAGCTTTCAATTCCTAATCTAATTAGAGAACCCTGTAACAGATTCTTTGTTCAAAGATGAAATTTAATTTACAATTTTATATCCCTAGTGAAGCCAGTTTTTATTAATTTCCAGCACAGCATTTGGATATACTGGCCAGAACTTCAATATGTTCTTATTTAGTGTTTAATCCTCTAATGCATTCCAATTAATTATTTCAGTTTTATGGCAAACTGTCTTCGGTCACCATCCAATCTGGGCACCTCATGCCTCTCCACCCACCCAAACAGTCAGCTTGGGAGGTGTCAATATAATTACTTAAGGAGTTGAATGGTAAAGGGCGAGGAATGGGAGGAAATTGGGCCTGCAATTACGCAGTAATGCCCCACCAGAGAAGCAGATGGCATTCCTTGCATAAATTATTATTTATCCTCGGAATTCCCCTCTGCCTATTACCAAATCAACCCTTTTAAAAAATTCTTTGTTGGGCCTGTGAAGTCCCCTGGCCAGTTTCCAACATCTACTCCCTCCCCCACATCCCACCCTCCAGAGCTGCAGCAAGGGTGAGAATTCCAACATGGCCCACAGACAGCAGGCGAGGATTTCCTAAGGCAGTGACATTCCAAACATGCTTGGACTGAGGGGCACAGAGAGGAGACCACTTTATTTTGCAGACTGGAGGGTGGGTGCAAGACCACGTGGTTATGCAAACAGAAAGTGAGGAGCAGAGTCACCCAGCTTGACCCTCAATAATAATACCTACCACATACAGATGCCACCAGGATGTTCACCAAGGCACAGGGCTTGGACTGTACTATCCATGCTTGCATGCAGTCCTTGAATAAGAACAGAGATCAGCAATAACATTCCAATCTGAAGAAACAAAAAAAAAACAGAAGCTCTGGGATAAAGAATACTGCTAATCCTAAGGACTGCAAAACGGCTACTATTTTTGAGGGCATTCATTCTCATTTAATCTTCAGAACAACTCTAAGGGGCAGTTATAGTTATTGCCATTTTCTAAAGATGGGGAAACTGAGGCTTGGTTCAATGAAGTAAAGTCTCCAAGGCTCCACGCCCAGTCAAGCTCAGTGCCAGAATGGGAACCCAGGCTTACGGGGACTTACAGGATGGCCATGGCTTAGTGGATTGCCAACCTGTGCTCTCTGTGCACTGTCTTTGCCTCCTCCCCACCCCTCATCCCCTTGCCAAAACAAAAGTCTACCTCACATGCACAAATATTACTAACCTGCCTTATGAAATTTCCCAGGACAGAAAGAGCGAGGGAGAGAGAGAAAGAGAACGTGCATTTTACTGAGCTCTTGGAGGACAAGGACTTGTCCATTTATCTGTATCCATTGCCTTGACACACATGGTATCTTTGACCTCTTGGCATTAGGCACCAGGAAAAGGATAGAAGTGAGAGGGAACACCCTCTATTCTGGATCCTTCCTCATTTCCCCAAGGACACTTACCCTGGACATCGGCAGCAGCAGAGAAATAGCAGGCACCTGGCACCAGGCTTTCCTGAGGACTGTGGTGGGGCAGATGCAGCCCAGGCAACGGAATCAGAAGGATTTGGGTGCCAAATCCCGTGTCTACTACTCACTGTGTGAGTTTGAGCAAGTCCCTATGACACCTCAATTTTCCCCATGCATAAAATGGAATATTAATCTACACCTCCTAGGATTATTACGGAGATTTAAGGAGATGATGCAGTGGGGCTTTCTAACTTTTTTAACTCACAGAGATGAATTTCACATCATGACCACGTTCATGCACAGAGTGAGGATTAATAAAAGAAATACTTAATCTGCAATATATACCTTGGTAGTTTCTATGCTAGTCCATTTTGTGAAAATGTTGATCGTAATCTACTAAATCGATTTCATGATCCACTAATGGGTCACCGCTTTCCATTTGAACACTCTGACAGTATGAGCCCCTCCCAAACCCAATTCCTGTCTCCATATTCCCATTCTCCCTTCTCTCTTCAGTGCAGGGAGGGTTTTCCTCCAGGTGCGATTATGAAGTTGTGAGGAAATCAACCTGTAGGGGGTGCTGTTTTATGCTGTTGTTGAAGTGTCGTTTGGTTTTTAATTGTATTGTATTTGCTTTTGGATCAATGAGGCTGATTCTGCTGGTCTGGTCTGTCTCCCATCTTCATCCCCCTCACTCCATCCATCTCAGGGAGTAGCTTGTCGTCAAGGACATGTGAACAAGGACCCATCCATGAGTGGAACTGAAGCCAGGAGGAGTTCCCAAAGAATCCCTCTCTTTTTTGACTAAAACTGGACTGAACTAGGTGCGCCTTCAGCTGGGAAGCTCCTTCTAATTTCATTCTTTCACTGAGCATTTACTGAGTGCCTACCGCATGCCACAGGCACTGTACTAGGCTCTAAAGACCATGTATGCTGTGACTGTCACCTTGGGGCTGTGTGACATGAAGACTTCCTTGGCAGATGAGAATATGCATAAGACACAATCCAACCCACCTCAGAAGCTTCTGGTCAAGTCAGACATTAAAATGCACAAAAGAGATAAACTGCTATATTCCTAACACAAAAGAACAGGGAATGGTTAAAACTCTCAAGGGAAGGGAAAAGCATCAGGAAAGTTCTTAAAGGAAGGCACTTTAGCTGGATGACTAAGCCCTACAGGCAGAGATCTCAGGCTGGCAGCTTGAGGGCCAAATCTGTCCCACAGACATGCTTTGCTCGGCCATATAATTTTTTTAATTAGTTCCCCCACATTTTAAAACCTAGATTTCCACCTTCCCTGAAACACTGGAAGCACTGCCAACAATGGGTCCATAATGCAGGGCAACGATCAGCAGGCGGGAAAGGGCAGCCACCACCTTTGCCCAGGGAAATGTTCTCCAGTTTGCCACAGTCCCCTCCACTCCCTGCCATGTTCTTCATTTGTGTTCCCTGACAAGCCTCTGTACACATTTGAGTTCGCAGCCCTTCCTTCCTCTAAAATGTGTTAGGGGAAAATATGGTTTAGGAGCTGGAAAATGTTTCTAAACCTAGGTGTTGATCTCTGCTTTAAAGGAAAAGAGGTTTTCCAATGTCCAGATCAACTCACCCACGGTAAGAAAATAGATGAAGATTCCAGCAGAAGCCTTGTCCAGACAGAAATCAAGATGCTGCGTGTACACATGAAAAAGTACTCAATGTCACTAATCATCAGTGAAATGCAAATTAAAACCACAATGAGATATCTCCTTACC